>SNQJ01S0051606.1:26167-68186 GCA_010110895.2 Picea sitchensis
TAAATCCTAGGTGTGTGTGAAGTAACTCCAACAATTTGGCATATTTTGTGGCCAATGAAATGGAGTCTTCAACAATGTATCTTCATTTGTTGAGATTGAAATTATATCACTTTGACTATTGAAAAAAGACTCCCACCAAACAGAATTAACAAAATCAAAGTACTCATATGTATCCTTAATGTCCTTTTTTATTTCTTCTTGGCATTCATAGTAATCTACATCTCTATTATGCCTATGTGCGTTATGGATTTCAGCAACTGGTTGTAAAAATAATAGCTTTGATGAAAATATTGGATGATCTGGAATGAACTTCAAAAATGCTAAACCTGATGAAGGTCCCCATTCTGTAGTAGTTAAATATTTCTTTCCCCATAGAGGTGTTTACCCATCAATTTTTTTGAAAAAAAATTGATGTTGGAAGATAATTTCATTAAGCTACTCAATACATTTTTCTTCATGATGTGATCCTTGAATAAATATTCGCGTGTCAATAGTTTCTTATAATATATGAAAAACAGGCTTTGGAATGTACACTTTATTAATACATTCAATCAATGATGGTAGGATTTCAAAATTTTTCCTCTTCAATGTTACTAAAAAACTATGGAACATTTGATCAATATGATCATGAGTGTGTCCAACAAGAAGGAAACTAACTTTCACCTTTTGAAAGATTCCCATTTCAACAAGCATGCTTAGATATCCAAACACAATTTCATTTTTATTTTCATGACTAGTGTTGTCCAACTGTAGATAAAGAAATTGAGGAGGATTTCCATACCAGTGAGTGAGCACATGATGAATTATGGTGACAGTCAAATTTGCATCATTATGAATATTTGGAGTTGTGAAGTAAACCCTTGGACACATTTTTCCATTGAAAACCATACAACCAACCAAGTGAAACTTGTTGGAGTTACTTCACACACACCTAGGATTTCTTTTTCTTAAGTTTTTTCCTATCTGTATTAGTCATTATTTTGTCTCCTATATTTTAGGAATAATATTCCTCTAGGGATAATATTCTCTTCATTTCACACTTAAGTTTGATCAATTGAGTGGAGTCTATATGCCACATTGGTTTTATCACCATCCATCATTGGGATCCTCACCAAATAATGACCATTTTACTTGGGATCATCACCATACTAGTGAATTACTCATGATTCCATGATCTCCTCCTCACTTCACTTTGTTTCAGTTAGTTAACTGAAGACTCATAGACTAGTTAACTCAATTAGGTGGCAGTTCACTCCTATAACTACCCGAGAGACTAGAATAGGTGGAAGTTCACTCCCATAATTGTTGGTGTGTGTCCAGATCACTCTAGACCACCACTATGGTGCATTGGATTCTCCTCCAGTGCACATTGGTTGAGTTATGTAGAGTATTTCATGTGTAAATTATTCATTATTCATTTGGTTAATCAGAATTCTTCCATTCTTTCTCTCTTGCTTCGTCTTTCTAAATTTCTCTCTGCAAATGTGTGTGGTATTTTATAGCTAGATATATTCTATGTATATTCAACACATTTACATGGTATCATAGCCGATGTAATACGAGGAAACATATACACCAAATTTTTTTTGCAGGTACCGAAGATTGAAGACAATGGAAAAATGGAATTCCCAAAAGAATTCATTCTTACACCTTACAAATTCTTTGCATGGAAGGCAAAGATGATCACACATATTCGAAGAAGATAATTGTACAAGTTAACCATGAACACAGAGACAAAAACAACATCAGACATATAAAAATCCAAGTATCTAAATCGAATGGATGAAGCATTCAAAACAATTTGCAGTTTCATTTCTCTTGATCTCCTCTTTCACATATCTTCTCGTAAAACCCCCAATAAATCCTGGGCCACCATGGAAGGGATTTTTGGAAAATAGGATGAGATGAGGGGACACATTCTTTAGGTGTAAGTGCTCACATTGGATCCAAAAATCTTCTAAAATCTCCAAGCTTCTTTACCAAATATAAGGATTTATTGTCGCAACTCAAGGCTTGTGGAGTTAATAAATCTAAGGAGGAGAAGCAAATGGTTATAACCATTCTCTCCAAACTTAGTCATGAATTATTAGTTTTTGTATCCACATGTCATTCAGTCAAATTCACCTCTGGATCCACTTGGAGGATGCCTTCTCTTGAGGAATTTATCGAATCCATTACACAAGCGCAAACCAAGCTCATCAACATGGGAAAAATCAAAGGCACAAAGGCGCATGAACTTACTGTGCAAGATGGAAACGATCATAAATATCATATATATAAAGATAAATACAAAAGGAAAGCACATTCAAATCCAAAGAAGGAAGGGTACTCAAAATCCTTCATCGATGCCTCCGGATCCAAAGGTGGAAAAGGAACAAAAGGGGAGAAATGCACATAATTCCATAAAGGATTCCATCTAGAATCCACATGCATGCATAAACAAATAGATCTAATGACTCAAATAATTCAGCAAAACAACCTTGGATATTGCGTTCCCGAGGGTGCCAAGAAGAAGAAGCGAGAAGATCAAAATCCAAAGAAAGGAAATTCTAGCCATGCCTTGATTTCCATCAACTCCTCTCTTGGTGCTTGGATCGTAGCTTTAGAAACATCACACCACATGGATACCAAAAAAGATGTCTAGTCTTCATTGTATGCATGAAAAGGTCCTCCTATTATTATGGGGGACAATTCTCCAGTCAAGGTCACTGGAAAAGGAAGAATTGTACTCACCAAGGGAATCTTCGAGAATGTGTTGCATGTTTCCAAAATTTATGTCAATCTTCTCTTCATGTATCAGATGGAAAATTTCAGCACTAGAAAGAAATTCATATTCACACCTGATGAAATGGATATCTACGAAATCTAAACCAATTCCAGAGTTTCTACCGCTGAGGTAAATCATCAATCTAGGCTTTATACATTTTCTAAATTTATTGAGCTAGATTATTCTTTACTACTTACCCATGCTGATCACAGTAGTAGGATATGGAATGAAAGGTTTGGGCATTTGAATTTCAGATATATTCAAAATCTTATCAAGCAAGGATTGGTTGATGGTATACCATACATCTATTTATCCAAAGGAATCTGTGAGGGATGTGCTCTTGTAAAACACCCTCAAGAGAAATTCGACAAAGGAAAGACTCAGAGAGCTTCATTTCCTTTAGATATGATCCATAGTGACCTCATGGTCCCTTTTCCGCATCCATCAATCATCGAATCAAGGTATGTGTTCATTTTTGTTGATGATTTATCACTCTTCAGATGGATTTAATTTCTCAGGGAAAAATCAGAGGTCTTTCAACACCTCAAAGATTTCAAATACCTTATTGAGACACAGTCAGGAAAGAAAATCAAAATCATCCAAACTGATAATGGCGGAGAGTATGTCAAACATGATATACAAAATATTTTTCATGAGGCATGGATTCAATTGTAGCACACGGTTCCCTATACTCCACAGAAAAATGGAGTTGATGAGCGGAAAAATAGATCTATGAAAGAGATGGAATCTTGCATACTACATGCAAAGTCACTTCCACAGAGATTATGGGACGAAGCACTTAATTGTGCAACCTAAATCCAAAAAACATCTCCCCATAGATATGTCAAGGATAAGACCCCCTATGAGGCTTGGAGCAGCCTCAAACCGGAAGTGACCCACTTTCAAATTTCCGGTTCACGTGCATGGGCCTGGTTTCCCTCTAAAGAGAGGAAGAAACTTGATCCACAAAGCACATAGTGTATCTTTGTTGGATACCCCAACAATGTGAAGGGATACATAATTATTGATCTTTCCTCATACCGACTTGTCATTGAGTGAAGTGTGCAATTCGAAGAAAGTGTCTCACATGTACGTCAACAACTGCATGCAGACACCTTTATTATTTCACTTGTCAGAGATGATGAACATGCACATGCCGAATCTTATTCATATGAGATTTATGATTCATAGGATTCAAATGATCTAGATAGAGAGTCAATACAGTCAGATGCAGATTCAATGCATCCATATGCATATCTAGATCCAAAGCAGAGGCCCAATTGGGCCCAAACTACTCTATAGGATGCAGGGGATATTGTTGGTGATCTAGTTGATACTAGGAGGACTCAATCTGATTTTGAGGAGCCTCCTCTTACATTCACTACCACTGAACCATTATCACCCAGGCATATTTTCTTGGTTCATTCTTCAGATCCACATTCTTATGGTGAGGTTTTTGGAAATCCGTTTTGGGAATCCGCCATCCAGGAGGAGTACAACTCCCTCCTCGATAAATAGACTTGGGATCTAGTTCCCCTTCCTTCAGGAAGGAAACCTATCAAGTGAAAATGGGTCTATAGGAACAAGAGCACAGTAGATGGACATATTAGCATATACAAAGTTAGTCTAGTTGCTAAAGGATTTCAACAGGTGCATGGAATTGACTATGATTAGACCTTCGCTCCAGTAGAGAAGATATATTCCATACATTTGGCACTTGCCATTGCGAAAACCAAGGGATGGTAAGTCCATTAGATGGATGTGAAGAATGCATTTATTCATGGAAATCTCTCTGAGGAGATATATATGGATCATCCCCAGGGATTTATGTAGGATTCATCTTTGTACATTGTAAATCAGACCCGAACATTTACATTCTCAGGACGATTGATTCACTTCTAGTCCTAGTTTTGTATGTTGATGATTTGTTGATCATCAGATGCTCGACTTCAATGATTTCTGCAATCAAGAGGATTCTACATGATAGGTTCTTGATGATGGGCATGGGTCTGCTACATTTCTTCCTTGGACTCAATATCATTCATGGTGCATCTGGAATCAAACTGTCTCAGGATAAGTATGCACAATATCTCCTTGAGAGATTTCACATGACAAACTACAAGTCTTCCCCGACTCCTTTCCTATCAGGAGTCAGAATTGAGGATGGAGGGGACACTCTAGTGGTTTAAAACACACTATATATACATTTAGTGGGGATATTTTTGTATCTCATACACTCCAGACCAGACCTCTCCTATGTCATTGGAGTAATGTCCAGGTTCATGCAGGAGCCACATGAGCTACATTGTAAGTTTGCAAAGTGTATCTTTTGATGCTTACAGGGAACCATCACTTTTTGGATTCATTATGCAGTAGAATCTACATTGGATCTCACTAGGTTGATTGATTCTGACTGGACTAGTGATAGCATTGATTGCAAGTACACATCTAGTTACTTACTCAGTCTTAGTTCTGGGCCTATCTATTGGTCGATAAAGAAGCAGGATTCTATTGCTCTATCTCCAGCCAGGGCAGAGTACAGCGGGGTAGTTAACATAACCATTCAGGCTATGTGGCTACAACATTTTATAACTAATTTGGGCATTCAATTTCATCGACCGATCGTCATCTGATGTGACAACTAGAGAACTCTGAAGTTCTGCAGAGATCCAGTTCAGAGGCAATAGACGAAGCACATTGAGATCCACATGCACTACCTCTGGGACTTAGTACATGAGGGCATCATCGACCTACAATTATGTCCTTCAACAGAACATACAATAGACATCTTCACCAATACCTTCATTGAGTAGAATTTTTATTCTTTGCACAGTCATCTTGGAGTGAAGGACACATTTATTGCCTAACAACTTTCAGTTCTTTTTTTTACATACATTGTACTTTGAGTGGGGGTTTTCCCATGATATTTTCCCTCTTTCCTTGCTTTATTTCAGTGTATCTTTTGTATATGGGTACCTAACATGGCCTCATTGTAGGGACCGATTCTTTATTTTCACAATAGTGTTGTTCAAGCGGGGTGTTGGAGTTACTTCACATAGACCTAGGATTTATTTTTCCTAAGGTTTTTACTATGTTTATTAGTCATTATTCACTCCTATATTTTAGGAATAATATTCCTCTACGACGAATATTCTCTTTAGTTTAAACTTAAGTTTGATCAGTTGAGTGGAGTCTAGATGCCACATTGGTTTTATCACCATGAAACATTGGGATCATCACCAACTAATGTTCATTGTCCTTGGGATCATCACCAAACTAGCACATTACTCATCATTCCCTGATCTCCTCCTCACTTCACTCTATTTCAGTGAGTTAATTGAAGACTTATAGACTAGTTAACTCAGCTAGGTGGCAGTTCACTCGCATAACTACCCGAGAGACTAGACTAGGTGGCAGTTCACTCCCATAACTATTGGTGTGTGTCCAGATCACTCTATAACACCCCTATGGTGCATTGGATTCTCATCCAATGCACATTGGTTGAGTTATACAGAGTATTTCATGTGTAAATTATTCCTTATTCATTCGTTATTGAGAATTCTTCCATTCTTTCTCTCTTTCTTCTTCTTTCTCAATTTCTCTCTGCAAATGTGTGTGGTATTTTCTATCTAGATCTATTATATGAGGGTTCAACACATTTACAAAACTGAATGAAATTCTCTTCCTATAAATTTTTGGGTGTACAAAAAAAATATGGTAGAAGTGTTTTCTTCTGGTCCATGCCATCAATTATCATACCTAAATATTTGTTTGGAGTATCATAACACTTATTCCGATATTTGTACAAATGTTTCCTTTCACTTGATTATTGATTCTGATGTTCTTCAGGTGATTTGACTATAGAATCTTCACATGACATAAAATGAAAATATTTATCATATGTTTTCATAGTTTATAACTATCCAATTTAAAAAAAAAAAATAGTAAATATATACCTCTTTCTTCCCGTTCATATTTTTCTCTTCTTGATTTAAGAGTAGCACATACAATTGAAAACCCCATCCTTCACTTCTGAGGAATATAGACATTGTTGAATTCTTTCCTCCATATTCTTGTAAAATATGCATGTGTAATAAAATTACCATTTCCTTCAACACCTTCAACATATCCTTTGTACAAGTTGTAGATTTTCCTCCTTGATAAATGATCTAGAATATGTATTGTGTCTCTATCTAGCATACACTCTCCATGTTTGGAAAAGAAATCACACATCCATGAAAATGTAGTTTTTATCAATGTGCCACTCTCTCGTCTATGATGTTCCTTTGAATAAAATGAAGGATCATTTTCGAGCCTTGTCTAGATTCTTCAAAGACAAAGATTGCCAATAGAGTGAATGTTTTTGAAAGCCTTTATGCAAAGTAAAATATTTTGAATGTGATAATCATATCATGTATCAGTGGATATTATGCACCCCATCAAATATGAATTTTTCATGTTCTTATTCATTGAAAAATATGTCTTCCTTTTATTCAAGTCATGCATGTAGTCCATGCTTTTCAAACAATTATTTTGACAACATTGAGTTGAAATCTATTCACTTATGGAAATTGATTTAGTGAGAAATTCTTTCCTAGACCTTGTGTAACTAGAATGATTTGTATTGATATAAAAAGTTCTAGTTCTAGTCCTAGACACAATGTTTCATTGCAGTGTCTCCACCATTTCATCATAATCACTAGAAGGATTTTCCTCATCACCAGAAGGAATATCAATAAAAAAATTGTGAGACTGAACAAGAAAATGTCGACCACCTTTATTTGTTGTAGTTGAATGATTGAGAACATGATCTTCATTCCTAGTTCCATCATCTTCATTGATAATCTCATTCATGAGAGGAATAACAAAGTCTCTAGAAAAAATATTACCATCCTCACTAATGTCTTTGGATCTTCCATGAAAATATTCACTTGAAGGAAAATCATCATCACCTGTAGGACTATCAATGCCATTAAGATTTTCACTTGGAGAAATTTTTCCATCATCGTCATCGGTACCTTGAAAATCCTCATTTGGAGGAAAATCATCATCAACATTGTGTCCAACATTGACATAATCATCTTGATTTCTTTCAAAATCCCCACTTGAGGGAACATTTTCACCATCCTTATCAGTTCCATGAAAATCTTCATCAATATCTTGAAAATCCTACTTGGAGTAAAATCATCATCATCAACATTGTTTCCTTTTAATTTATCGCTCAAGAAAGAGTGTCCACCAATGGTGTAATCATCCTCACTACTTTGAAAATCCCTGCTTGAGGGAAATTATTCATCATCCTCATTATTGGCTTGAAAATCCTCACTTGAAGGAAAATATTCATCATCCTCATCGATACCTTGAAAATCCTTACTTGGAGGAAAATCATCGTCGCGAACATTGCTTCCTTAAAGTTACCCATTCAGGAAAGACTGTCCAACATTTCCATAATTGTCATAGCTACTTTTAAAATCCCAACTTGGGGGGAATTATTAATCATCCTCAGTTGTTCCTTGTAAATCTTCACTTGGAGGAAAATCTTCATCAGTACCTCCAAAATCCTCACTTGGAGGAAATTCATCATCACCAACATTTATATCTTTAAATTCCCCACTCGGGAAGAGTGTCCAGCATTTTCATAACCATCTTCACTGCTTTTAAAATTTCCACTTGAGGGAAATTTTTCATCACATTCATTGGTGCCTTGGAAATCTTCATCGATACCTTGAAACTTCTCACTTGGAGGAAAATTTTCATCAAAACCATTTAAACGTTGATTATAGTCTCCACTTCGACCAACATTTTGATTATGTTCACTACTATTAAACTATTGAATAGATTTATCACCATCTTATTCCTCCTCTTCATCATCAGTGCCTTCAAAGTCCTCTGATTTAGGAATTTCACAACGAACATGCTAAATAACATTTCTTGCACTATGATAAAACTTATGACTAGCTGAAAAATATGATGCCTCATTTTCATTACAGGCATTCCCATCGCATTTGATAGTATCAGAAATAAAATCTTCTTTATCTGATGAAGCCATCCCTTCTCTCTAATAACATTGAATAATACAAATGATCACCCTCTCAATGACATTCTTATAACGTGCAGAATGATCTTTTCCCTCTAAAATCCACCCGCCCCCCCAAAAAAAAAAAATATTCCCCAAAATTTCCCCCCAAAATTTCTCCCCTAAAATATTCCTCAAAATTCCCCTCCAAAATTACATTTTCCCTCCGAAATTTCACCCCAATTTTTTCCCTTAAAAATTAAAAACAACTTTTACTCTTTTATTTCGTTATTTACTCGTTAATTACAATACTTCTCATGTTTGTTTATTTATCCAACATTCATTAAACATAGTGATGATCCATATAATTTTAGGTATATATGCAAACAATCTTCCTCATTTTTATTTATCCCACATTCGTTATACTAACAATGATTTATATCGTTTGTGTTATATATACACAGTCTCGTTTTGTCTTTTTACATTGTGTCATATCTTGGGCAGTATTCGTTAAAGGATTTGTAGACATTCGAGGAGAATATATCATTTCAGAGGTTAGGTATTTTTTAAATTCTCACCATTTACCAAAACAAAAATTAAAAGATCATCTTTGAATCACATAAGAATTTTTCATGCAAAAATTTAAAAACCCTAACTTTGTTTAGATGTTTTCTAATTTTTTCTGAAAAAATCACAACTTTTTTAAAAAATTGAGACATTTTTCAAAGAAATTTTAACAAAATCCTTAAGATTATTTGAAAAAAATAGGGTTGTGACTTGGTTGTGGGTGGGATGTGGTGATTCCCAGCATTGCCCCAGCCCGACTTGCCCGTGGAAACGTTGTGGGCACACCCATAGAGTTTTTCAGTCTAGGACGATGTCGGGAACCGTTCCATCACCCAGATGCTAAGTCTTGGTCATGACATAGGCCTAATAACTCCATGGATCAAAAAAATTTAATTTTTTTTTAAATTAGTTCTTATATTCAATTTTTTCTTTTAGTTTATTATAATGTAAAAGGCCTAATTTTATTTTTGTATCATATAGGAAAAATGGCAGGAAAGAGATTATCTATGAATATATCTGGGAACCTCCATGAATGCTAGGCAACAAATTGATAACATAACACCTAAGCTATCAAGGAAAATGAAGAATATTAGAGAGTGGAAATCTGTGGAAGGTGAAAACAAACTGGAATATTCTTGGTTTGTTAAAAACAAGCAATGCAACAATGGAGATCATATATATTTGTATTATGCCAAATTAGAACATGTGCAAGGAAATTATCACGCACAATGGAAGCACAAAATGATGTCGAAGAAGATGATAATGTGTCTGTTGAGAACGATGAATTTGGGATATATGATATTGTTGATTAGCTTTAAGAGTCCCTTGAAGACAATACTCAATTTTGCAAATTTTTGATGAGCTATATCTGGAATGTTTTGACTTTCAGAATTTAAAATAAGAATGAATATGTATCTATTGTTTTCTTGTGATGAATCTTTTTACTATTTTATTTTTCATTTTATTTGTATGTGAATCACTATACATTGGAAAATTTTATGAAATGTTGTCATTTTTTACTTCAAATGTACAAAAATATGAAAGAAAATGATATTTTTGATAAAATTTTGAATTTGTTTGTTCAATTATGTCCATAAAAATGATTTATTTGCAATGACCCCATTGTTACAACAACAAGCGACAATATTACGTAAAAAAAAAAAATTTGGATTAGGAAAATAATGACAATAATACAATCACAACACATCAACTTGACGACATCATAATGAAGAACGAAAAAAGTAACATAAACTTCCATGGCGACCGAGAAATGAAATATCAACAATCATTCGTTACAATAAGTTTCATAGCACAGGAAGTAAATAACTAGAACCACCACACATTACATTGGGATTCCATTGCAGAAGAAGGTTATTATCTAAGACCAACATTACGACATTAATTCCCATACGTGCGAGAACCCCACTATCTAATATTAGACATTACAATATAAGTCAATGCACGCAATCAATTTTATTAACTGAATCATTCACATGACGACCTTCTTCTAAGGAACGAGAGTAATAAACCTTGGTATATAAGGGACAAGAGGTTAGAATTCCTTAATCAATCAGAATTTCACATTATTTTTAATGCCCAAGGTCAACTAATTAATAAACACTTCACCCTAACTTGAATACATATATAGAACTCGGGTGCAGTAAAAATAAGCTTCTTCATCAAGCAACCTCTAAAAAGTTTCTTTGGGTTGCGTAACATAAACAATCCTTGATTATTATTTGTGTGAAAGTCACATTATAAATTCTCTAGAATGATTAACATAATTCAATAAATGTAAAATCATTAAATGAAATACTTATTAAGTCATTATTATATTAATACATATTGCTCTATAAAGTAGGTCACTAAGAGAGTTATTATTAAACATGAAATCCCTTGGGCATTTATTTTCTTAAAGCTCCTATTATATATTGTATGTTGTAAGGAATAATATATATGTAAGTTCTAAGAGATGTAGTGTTCGTTCAATGACTCTAAGAGGAGGTAAGAAGAAAAATTGAATTCTCAATAAAGTGTTAGTGTGTTCCACTAACTTAGAGAATTTCACCTTACTCAATATCCAATCATTACTCTCATGTTCAACTGGATAAAATAAACAACTTAATAATCAATCCCTTTACAAATGTAATTTAATACTCAACCATTTTACAATATAATTTAAAATCAATCCCTTTACAAATATAAGTTAAAAGAAACAACTTAATAACAATTGAGTCATACAATCCCTTTTCCAATATAATTAAAAAGGAGTTAAACTAAAATGAATTCTAAACTGTAATAGAGTTTTTAACTAAATTATATTCTCAATTCTAAATACCTCTGAAGTTAAAATTTGAAAATTTAGGATCGCACCATAAATAAATTAAACCAAATAACATTTCCACTAAATTTTTCTACTAAGTTATAATTGTGCCTAGGTTTGTAATTCCGTTTTGATAATAGCATAGAATTAGATTTTAAACTAGAACACTCAATTAATTTATATTTTGAGTTAACGCATTCTTCTCACATTGTAATTCCATTCATTTCTTTTGATTGGCCTTCTCGTGCTTTAGTAATTTAATTATTTTGTTTAGAAATTTGAAAACACCATGGAATTCGATGAGAGAGCTAGTTTTTTATTTTCTCACTCGTCATGTTGTGGTTTTTTATGCAGTCATTTTGGAAATTTGTAAACTATATGAAATTGGATGCGAAATAGAGTTATTTCACACATCGAACATCGTATTCCTTTTATAATAAAAATAATCGAAAAGACTAAATCTGTGCCCCTAATCCAATCGGTAACTTATAAATTATATACGATATAGACAACATGGTGTAGGGAATGCAGTAGTGAGATGATGAAGAAACATAGGTACTGAAAATTCATGTGCTTTCTGTGACATCCCCAAAAATAAATTATTTTTAAGTTTGAAAATTTTTAGGAAAATTATTTTGTTTTTGGTAAATTCGAAATTGGAAACTTTTTTCCAGTTATGGAAATTTCAAATTTCGAATTTAGTTAATTGTAATTAATGGTTATGATTGTTGGGAAGAGATCTGATTTGACCCAACAAACTACTTGAATATAACACTCGTATGAAACAAAATATTTTATAATTATTATTGAAGGACAAATGGAACAGCCATGTTGAAATCAACTGACCATGACTCCATGAGTGGGGAACATGTTGGAACTATCTCAGGGCTGATTGTTACAAGTGGAACATCAAGAATTTGGCCATTGGAAGCTTGATCAATTCACGTTTTCTAGTGTTCTAAGTGCATGTGCATCCCTTGGAGCTCTGGAACATGGCAATGGAATCCATCATTGTATTTTGAAAAGGAAGTTTGAATAAGACCTCTCAATTGGGAATACTCTGGTTACTCTTTATGCTAAATGCAGAAGAATAGAAGATGCTCACAAAGTCATTTGAGAAAATACCTAAAGAGGAAATTATTTCATGGATTGCACTGATTTCTGGATATGCTTAGAGTGGGCATGACAAATAGTCTTTCAATCTTTTTTCTGAAATGATACAAACACAAGTTAAGCCAAATCAGTTTGCCTTTTCCAGTATTCTTAGTGCATGTGCCACATTAGCTACCCTAGAAAAGGGAAGAAGGTTACATGCACACATGATCAAAACAGGATGTGACACTGATGTTTCTATTGCTAATTCTCTTGTTACAATGTATACCAAGTGCGGGAGCATAGAGGATGGAAAATTGGTTTTTGAAAAAATACCCAAACGAGCTGTGGTTTCATGGAATGCAATAATTGGTGGGTATGCACAGCATGGAAAAGGTTACAATGATCTCCAAATCTTTGAAGAAATGAAATGGGCATGAATTAAACCTAATCATACCACCTTTGTTGGTGTTCTTTCTTCTTGTAGCCACATATCCATACTTGCACAGAAGCCCGTCAATTGTTTGATTCAATGATTCCAGATTATGATTAGAGATATGGCGGACATTTGTCAGTGCCTGCAGAATCTATAGGAACCTAGAGATGGGAAAGCATGCAGCAGAGTGTATTGACAATGAGTGAATTTTCAACAACTTAGCATTCTCTTCGTGAGTTCTCTCTCCTGGCCAGTGCCCTCCGCGAGCTCTCTCTAACTGCGCAGCTTGTGAGCTCTCTCCCTATGCCCTCCGCAAACTCTCTCTAACTGCGCAGCTTGTGATCTCTCTCCCTATGCCCTCCGCGAGTGCTCTCTAACCGCGAGCTCGATCTCTTTGCTATATCTTCTTGTAAATGGGCGCGAGTTCATGAATGGGCAAGCATAAATGTATTTTCATGAATGGTCGCAAGTCTCCTTCTACCCAATCAACTATTGAACATTACCATATAGATCATGATTCATATAAATCTAACAACACAACATCTATGTCCTCACAATGTTGTCATTTAACACAATAGATAAAAAATAGAAGTAAATGACATCACCACCATAAATATTTACTTAATGTAAGGGGTATATAAGATTATCAAAGCTAGGAAGCAATCCAAGAGGAGCTAAAAAAATCCATGGTAGCACAACTTGAATTTATGTCGATATTTTCCAAATCTCCTTAATCCATTTCTAGTAGTGAGCATGGATCTAAGAACAATATAGAAATGCCTCA
This sequence comes from Picea sitchensis, assembly GCA_010110895.2. Classification (NCBI taxonomy): domain Eukaryota; kingdom Viridiplantae; phylum Streptophyta; class Pinopsida; order Pinales; family Pinaceae; genus Picea; species Picea sitchensis. Next base: position 40,153 of record SNQJ01S0051606.1, read on the forward strand.
ATTTCCATCCCTAAATCCTAATATTGAGATGATAAATTATAGGGTTGGGGGTAGAGGTGTTTGTTTGGTTTGTTTACTATGAGGGAAGCAAAGAAATATCAGGAAATTCTAGATTTATACTATAGAAAAACTGGGATGTAAGAAAACTTACTCAAATCCAATATTCTTTCAATGGTTTAGCAATTGACCAAGATAGAGGATAGTCCAAGTTCTTCCTTTTCATGCATCCTCCTTTAATAATGAGGTGAAGTATCCAGGTTTCATGTTGAAACCTAATGATTATAGGTTTGAATATTGGAACTTTCTCTATGAAAAAATAGAAAATCCAGTCTCTAGTCATTTTATGTCGTGTCTCCTTATCTCTTGTCATTGAGCCTTCTTCTTTGAGTCATTCATCCCCCCTCATCCAACAATATGGATCTGGTACCTAGTTCTTTTCATCTTGATCTTCTTGATTTATAACTTTGCACTAAGGGAAGAGAGACATCATCCTGCTAAAAATAGAAATATGGGTGACATCATCTGGAAAACAAGGTCCAAAGGCATCTGGATGCCTAAAGGATCAATATTGTACTCTCAGAATATGAATTTAGGGTCTGAATCACAACCTGCCAAAAATAGCAAGTTCTTGCATGTCGCTTGGAAAAATGCCATCAGGCCTGGGATCCTGCAAGGACTGATATTGTATGCTCTGAACTTCCCCAAACTGTCAGGAGACCCACTCAGACCGTGCCTCCTAAAAAGTAGCAACACCTGTATACATCTCTCTCACACAAATGCATGGAAACCAAGTAGACTGTGACTCTTGAACTAAGTAACCTTGTACCGATCATGTACTTGGCTCGTGTGTTAACCATCCTCCTTCTCAACATAAGTGTTAAAACCATGGGAAAATCTCAATATGATAACCAAAGTGCTTCATGTTGGATCTTAACCCTCAAGACTTTCAAGGGTGAAAATCTAGGGGTTAACAAGACCACAGTGCAAGCAAATGACTTGGATCGTTCTGAAACATCTGGAAACTCCTAGTTGAACCAATGAAGCCCTTTCTTTCTTGGTACCTTATATTGGGTGGGTTTGCCATTGGTAATTATTTGTCCATATTGGATTCCTCCAAGGCCAAGTGTCATTTCTATAGGTGACCATAGAGTCTTAAGCATCAGATTTGGTTATGTTGTTTTTCTAAGTTAGCATGGAAGTGGGTCTTTGAATTTTTGGCCAGATTTTCCATGTCCCCATTTTATAGATGGATTCCCTCTTAGGAGACTAATTGCCTTGGGCCATTGATTTTCAAGAAGAATGGAAACTCATTAGAATTGAAATTTTATTTCTTATTTGGGAAAAAATAGAATACTTTTATGTTTAGCTGGGCCCAAACAATAGATTTTTTATTGGGCTGATCGTTTGCTGACATATGCCATTCTCCCATTGCATAACACTATACAGGGCCAAAAAAAAGTGGAGTTGGATGTGGCACACTTGTACCTGTTGTTAGATATTTGCCTACTCTAGGAAATCTAGATTCAGAACACAATGATGGGAGGCCACAACACAAAGTTGACCAAACAGTGCAAGAAAAGAGAGAGTGGCAACACAGATGCACTCACAACTTTCCTTTATGGATTTTGACTGATAACTTCCCAACTTTTTCCTTGGCTATCATGGAAAATGAAAAGCATCCTGAAAATGATGGTTGGGGAACTACAGAACTAGCTTAATGATGGGGCAAAGACCCTCCATGAATGACGAAGATGACCCTACTCTTGATGAGAGTCTAATCCTGACAACAACCTAAATGATTATCTTGGATATGTTCTATCACTTTGTTTTGTGCATTGATTGCACGACTTTAAGTTTATTTTTCTTTTATGCCAAGTGTTTGTTTTAGGACAATAGTTTTATTGTTGTATGCCAAGGTGGCAGTTTTGATAGAACTTATGATCTGGACAACTTTGATAGATTTTAAGGATTTTGTAGCTAATTATTTGTTAGCTTGTGGTGGCTTACATGCTGCCCTCTTTTTCGAATAAAAATACCCAAATTGTACATACTTGGATATATTAATAGTTGAAGGAAGATTTATTTACTAAAATTATTCATAAAACTCTTCAAACTTAAGTTGAGTCTGTGAATAATTAAAAGCTTTTCCTAGAAATATTGATTGTTTTTTAGAACTTCAGATAGCCTGTTGTAGCACACAACAACATTTTGCAGCAACACATTCACAAGCCTATACAATAAATTCTAGTGTACCCTTGAGTGTTTGAACTCTTGTTGTCGATGGAAATGTTGTACCTTCATTTCTTTGTAAAAAATGTGGGCACATTTCAACTTCATTATACGTTAGAGGGACCAATTCTTCAGTCTCTTAGGGTACTATTCCTATCATTAACTTATTTAGGCCATTCTAGTAATGGCATGTCTTGAGCCTTCTATGCATGTTGTACTGGGGAAAAACTTACAGCAATCCAAACTTGGGTCTTCTTTCCAGCTTCACATGATTCTTGGTGGTTGGCATTGCAGTTAGTGCATATAATCTGGGAGACTTACAATTATAAATAATTTACACAATTGAGGTAGTTTATTAGGTTGCAATGTCCATTTCATTCTTCTCCATTCTTGTATATTTCTTTCTTGTATGACCAATGTGAACTAGAAGCTAATTTGAATCAAAGTTCATGTGATTGTAGGGTTCATTTGGAGCAAGGAACTATAATTTCTTTGATTGACAAGGATGGGGTTGTGAAGGGTGTAAAGTAAAAGTATACCACTGGTGAGGAACTTGAAACATTTGCTCATGTCTTAATGTTGTTTTTGATGGGTGATTTTAAAATATGAGGCACTCACTTTGCAGTCTAGAGGTGCTTATTTCTATTATTTTCCACAATGTTTGTTTTTCCTTAAAGATCAGATAACAAGCCAGTGGCTTTGGTGGTGCATGATAAAAGTTCCATAAGTCAAAAGAAGACTTATTCATGTGGGCTATGTGAAGCATTTTGTCTTTTATAGAAAAAAAAATTACATTGTGTTTCATCACAAATTTAAATGAAATGAAATGCAATATAAAAATATACTTTTTTGAAGAATAATGAAAATACTAAGAAAATAAAAAAAATAAAGCTTAGCTTTAACCCTCTTGTTAGGACATGTAGTGCATATTATCATGTACATGTCTGAATCTTTATTGTTGTTCAATGTTTTCAGTTAAGATTTCTGAAATCAATGTCCGATTAGGTTTGGTATTGATGTTAGATGTTGACTAAAATTCATGAACTTGTAGGTTTTAGAAAATCAAGTGAGATGAGATTTGTGTAGGTATATGGGAGTAATGATCTCATAGAAGATTTTGTGATGAACAATAGAGTTGCAATAAATCATATGTATACATATTTATTAAGAGAAGGAAAGCATTAGTCTCCCATGGGTCACAGAGATTTTTGTTTGTGGATAGTGATGATGGAATCCAAGTTTTGAAAGGGTTTCCTTTGTAGAGACTGCGGAGCTATCTATACTCAAGGATGGTTGAAAATATTTTAGACCTATAGTAAGCCCTAAGAAATATCATCTCAATCATGTGCATCATATATATGTAGACTATATGCATTCATAATTAATGAAGTGGATTTTAATTGTTGAAGCTGAATTTGACTCAAAATTGACAAACTATGCTAATCTGCATTGATAATTTGGGCATGCCCCAGAGGTCATAACATGGATTCATAAATGGGGCACGCCCAAGAGGTCATGACATAATATAAACGAGGCATACCCAAGAAATCATGTCATGGATTCATAAACTATGCATGCCCAAGAGATCATAACATGGGTTCATAAACTAGGCACTTTCACAAGGTTATGACATGCCCAAGAGGTCATGATACGATGAGATTTGAGAACCAAAAAGATGATATTTTGTTTCCCAACAAGATATATTTTAATGAGGATCTTACTAGATTCCAAGTGGAAGAACTTAAAAAGGAACTTTCCATGTTTTTTGTTGCTAGGAAGGGTAATAAATGGATGGTTGTTGGTGATTAGGGCCTAGATTAGTGATTTTCCTCCTCCGGGTTAGTCACATCCATGGTCTTCTGAGTGATGGGTCCCAAGAGTCTTGGGGGTATCTTAATTTCATATTTGAAGTGTAATGGGATTTTGTGGTCATATCCAAGCACCTTTCATCATGTCATTACTAGGTTTGATCTTATCTTCCCATTGAGATTCATGAGAGCCTTGAATGGGCCTTGTCCCCAGTTATTAGATATCATTAGGCTATAGAATTTAGAATAGTCATATAGAGATATGGTAATGTCCTTGGTCCTAGAGGTGTTTCCTGTCTCATTCAACATTGTTTCCTCTCCAAGGTTTCCATGATGATGTTTGAGAAACACTCTAGAGTCCAGATTATTTGTATTTTAATTTAGAGCCCCCCCACCCTTTCAAGATGTGCCATTGCAATTTTTTATTATTTAGTAGCATCCTTGGATGTTGTGATCCACACCTATGAATACCCATTTCTTGATTTGTACCCAAAAATATCACATTTTTCCTCTTTAGGGGGCCTTATTATTTGATGATTTCAGAACCTATACCAAGACCTTGTAGATTTGTATTCATGATATGACTGAGGATGAGATTTTCTTCTGAATATTGACTTAGATGATATTGAACTCAACAGGTGACTAACTAATGGACCATGTCTGGTGATAGCTTAAGCCTTACAGGAGGCACCCTATATTACTAGAGATGGTTGCCTAACATGCCTGAAACACTAGTCAACTATTTAGATTCTGAAATGGAGTGGATATACAGGGGATATGACACTAAAACGTTTTAAGGCCATATCAGATTTTTGAAATGATGCTTCAGTTTACAGGGATTTTTAGGGCCATTTCAAGCACATTTGCTCAGTGTTTCATGATTTAGGAAACTTATCCAGCGAGACAACCCACATTTTGTCCCAAAAAATGACAAAAAACCATGAAAAATGGCCCCTAAAATTACCTAAAAGGAAGCATTTTGGTCTATTAGTATGGAAGATATGATTATTAATATTAATGTCTTGATCTTGACACACTCTCTTGCTATCTATCTGATTGTTTAATTCCATTACATATTTTCAAAGGTCCATTTTCAGTAAGAAAAAAATGTACCTGTTTTGTTCCTAAAAGCTCAAAGGTCATTTGTTCACCATGTCATTTCTTTATACATCTAACTGTTAATTTTTCTTTAAACTCAACAAGCAAAAAATCTTTCCAATAATTTTAATCACCCAGAAATTAATTTACTGCTGAAATTTAATTTTTGAAAATTATGCAAGTAATTTACAGCTAAGTTCCTTAACTAGTTTCCACAAGGTCGTAACTGCGACCACTATCTTCACAAACATGGCAAGAGAGACGACTATGTCACAAACGTGGCAAGATAGACGACTATGTCACAAACGTGGCAAGAGAGATGATGATGTGGAAAACATGGCAAGAGAGATGACAACATGTCAAGATAGATGACAACGTGGCAAGAGAGATGACAATGTGGCAAGAGAGACGTCAACGTGGTAATAGCGACGTTATCCGGCAATATGGAAAAAAAAAAAATCTTCTATTTTTCTATAGTATGGATAATTTTGTCCATAACGCCGCAAATAGAAAGTCAAAATTTTTACAATATGTACTAGTGACTTAATTTACCTTGAGCGTGTTCTCGGCTATCACTAATTGATAATTGCATCTTGTGCATGCTGACCTTTATTGATGATTCATTACTTAGTAGATAATCTATCCTTCATTGTGTTATAATTGGTAGTGTACATTCAACTCTTAAGTTAGGAAAAAAATTATTCCTTGAGTGAAGATTGAGAATCCTTATCGGTTATTTTCTAGTCTTAATTTAGGATTAAATGATAAATTCTTTAGAAGTTTTACATTCTAGGGTTATGGATTCCTTGTTTAGTGTTGAACCGGAAGGGTAAAAGTGTTGATTAAGTGAATTGATAAAACCCCCTTTTAAATGGAAGGGTATATTGTTCCTTGAAGATTGTCATGTTTAAATTTTAGATCGGTCGGTTACTGCGTGCTTGAACAGTTTTTATGATGGTTAATGAAATCCACCTAGGCCGTTGCACCATAAAAGGCACCCACTTGAGAAAATCCTCATGAGAAATTGAGAAACCCTTAGGTTAGTTGCACAAATTTAAGTCTGAGTGATGTCATCTACATCTGGTCGACCCGTTTGTTGGGGGGTGTAGGTGTCGTCTTCTTGCCAGATATTTCGGCTCCTAGCACGTTGTATCTATATCGAGTTCTTGGTTCAGATAGGTTGTGTTGCACCAGGGTTATCGTCACACCTATCACCTGGGGACAACATGTGTCTGGGTGAGGGTATCATGGCATGCCCTATTTAATAGAGGTGAATGATAACTTGTTCAGATTCTATTCTTTTTGTGTGGGTGTTGTTGATTGTTGTAATTTCCTAATGGCGCTTGGATTAAACACCTTCATGCGTTGGGTTTGCGCGCCCTTGAGGTTCTAGTTTTTTGTCATTGAGACTGTTGTGTCAGGAATGTGTATGTGGGCCCTTATCTTGTAGGCATCATTGTGTTTGTGTCAGGAGGGTAGTCATTTCTATTTTTTATCTATGCATGTTTTGCCCCGTTGCTCGTTGGGCTAGTGCATTGAGTCGTTGTTGTCCGTTCCCTAGTCGGAATGCATGTGTTCATCATTAGGTTGTGTAGTTAAATTGTTATTGTCATTTCCTTCCTATCTAAAACAAAAAGAAAAATTGCACTTCTACTTTTCTTGCAGTCGTAATGATGGGGTCGTTACATATGGTATCAGAGTAGGTTCAACCCTACGACAGTGGATCGCCAGGATTTCCACTGTAGTAAAACCTTGAGTTTTAACCTAGCGCTAATTAAAACATAAATTTATCTATGCGTTGATCTCAATTAGAGGATGCCACAGAGGTTCGTGGCATGGTGTCATGGAAGGTGGTGCGACGCCTCCTAAGGTGCCCGCACCTTCAAATCCTAACCCCTAAGGGGAAGAAGAAGTCCTTGGGATGGAGTCGATTGTTGTAAGGGACGATGATGGTCTTGCATGTTCCTTCGAGATAATTTCAAAGGCCTTGATTCACCATCTATGATAAGATGAGGCTAGGGCGCCTGTACCCCTAAGGGTCCACAGTGCGCCCAACCAGTACCGCAATATTCACTGCGAACTCGAGAAGTTCAATTTTCCCGAGTACTTAGGCACCCCGAACGACGCAGTCGCCGAGGCATAGGGAAGAGTATGGAGATATGTTTTGTGCTTCACGAATATACTTCCAACATGAATATTCATGTGGTGGTCTTCAACTGAAGGGGAGCGCTCTTCTATGGTGGAAGACGCTCCTATCGTTTTTTAACGTGACCGTCGAAGACGTGTCATGGGAACTATTCCAGGAGCAGTTTTAGGAGATATATCTTTTTGAGGAATTCATGAGCGTCCACTCAATGAGTTCAATTCCTTGTGATAGGGTGGTTGTACGGTGCACGAGTATGAAGCCTGTTTTTGGATCTTCTTCGGTATGCTCTGCTCCTTTATACCAAGAAACTTAAGGTCAACAAGTTTCTGTTGGCCTCAGTGTTAGGATCCATCTTCTACTTCGGGTACCAGGATTACTAGACCAAAGAAAATTTGTTGGAATGTGGGAAGCCACATTACCATCATGAATTCCCAGTGGAGAGGACCGGAGCTCTGGATCATTCGGACCCACTACCGTGGGATTTTTGGGTAAGGCCCATCAGATTCATGCAGCGGTGAGTAACCGCCAGGAAAATCACCAGTCGACTATGCTCGAGTCGTCAGGTACCATCGTTGACCAGACCCTTAGTATTTTGATAGATCTTGGTGCTATCGAGAGTTTAATTTATGGTGCAGTGCTAAAAAGGATTAAGGTTAAGGTAGTCAAACATGATGAGTTTAGCTTTGTAGAGATGGATTCAGGAGCCAAACTAAAGGTTGGAGGAAAGGTTATGGGTTGCACCCTTAACCTAGGAGAGTTTGTTACCAGGGCCAACCTGTACGTCATGATCTTAGGATCTTATGACATCATGATCGGTATGGACTGGTTGGAATTGCATGAGGCGATACTCAACTGTAAGATGAAATGACTGAGATTGGTTGAGGATGAGGGACAATGACGTGTGATTGTAGGTCAGAACCAGGGAGTTTTCCTGAGGTTTATCACTTCCTTGCAGTTATGGAAGAGCATGTGCAATGGATTTAAGCATTATGTGATTCTTGTGTTGACCATGAAGGGAGTAGCGGAAGGTCTAGAACACCTTTTTGTGGTGAGAGAGCTTGCAGACATCTTCCAGGAGGAGTTACCTGGGATGTTGCCAGAGAGGGAATTGGATTTTACCATAGACCTGAAACCGGGGACCGAACTGATAGAAAGAATGTCTTATCAGATGTCAACCCTGAATTTACAAGATTTGAGAATGCAACTGAAGGAGTTTTTGGACCTAGGACTTATACAACCGAGTGTGTCACCGTGGGGTGCGCCTGTTATCTTCATACAAAAGAAGGATGGGTCGTGGAGACTGTGCATTGAATACCATCAACTGAACAAGGAAACAATCAAGAATCAATATCTGTTGCCGAGGATTGATGATCTGTTCGATTAGATGAAGGGTGCGATGGTGTTTTCAAGGATTGATTTGTGATCAATGTATCACCAGTTAAGGATCAAGGAGGATGATATCCCTAAGACCTCCTTTAGGACTAGGTTTGGATATTACGAGTTTACTATTTTACCGTTTGGATGAACAAATTGCCCAGGGGTATTTATGAGTTTGATGAATGGGGTGTTCTCCGAGTACTTGGACAAGTTTGTCCAAGTATTCATTGATGATATTTTGATTTACTCTTGAACGATGGAGGAGCATGATAAGAACTTGTGCTTGGTACTACAGTGTCTGCGAGAGCACAAATTGTATGGGAAATTGTCCAAATTCCCGTTTTATTAATTGAGGATTCACTACTTAGGGCATGTCATCTCCGATGAAGGTATCACTGTGGATCCAGCAAAGTTCAAGGATATTATGGAATGGCATGCTCCGATGAATGTCCCAGAAGTGTGTAGCTTCATGGGTTTAGCAGGATACTATCAACGATTCATCGAAGGATTTTCGAAGATTGAAAATCCGATTATGAAATTGAAAAAGAAGAACAAGAAGTTTGTTGGGACGGAGAAATGCACAGAGGAATTTTGGAGGCTCAAGGATATGTTGAAAACAAAACCGATACTAAAGGTCCCTGACATGGACGCGGACTTCTTGGTATGAACTGACGCATCCTAAGAAGGCTTAGGTGGAGTTTTTATGGAAGACAATCGAGTGATCACTTACATATCGAAGAAACTGAGAAGGAATGAGGAGAAATATGCGACGCACAATTTGGAGTTGTCAGCCATTGTATATTCCTTGAAGGTTTGGAGACACTACCTTTTTGGATGGAAATTTGAACTAAATACAGACCGCTATGGACTACAACACATCTTTACGCAAAGAGACCTGAACACAGGACAACGACATTGGTCATAATTTCTTAGCAAGTGCGTTTTCAATATTAATTACATAAAGGGAACAATGAACCGAGTGGAAAATGCATTGAGTCGAAGACCATGCATCTTTTCGATGTTTCCCCTTCAAATGAATCTACGTGAAAATATTCTAGCTTTACAGTTCGACGATGACTGGTACAAAGAGGTCAAGGATTTTATAGGACAAAACACAATGATTGTACCAAGATTGAAGGATTTAGGTTGGACGACGATGGACTACTGATATTTAAAAATCAAATTTACGAACAGTGAGTTGAAAATTTGATCCTAAACAAGGCTCACTGAGTGGTGTACATTTCTTACCTGGGAGTCTCAAAGATGAGGGATGAACTTAAACCCTTATTCTTCTGCAAAGGAATGAAGGAATACATAGTCAACTATGTGGCCAGATGTCTAGAATGTCAGCAGGTAAAGGTTGAACATAGACATCTAGCAGGACTACTACAACCACACACTATTCTGGAATCAAAATGGGAGGTTATTTTGATGGATTTCATGGTTGGATTTCCACTGAAGGAAAGGAGACATGACTCGATTTTTGTGGTAGTCGACACTCTGATGAAGAGTGCTCATTTTATTTTGGTGTGTATGATGTATCAGGCATCTAACATAGATAGATTTTTCATCAGTGACATTCTGACGCTGCATGGCGTACATAAGAGGATTATATTTGATCGAGGATCTATGTTTATTGGATGATTTTGGACTAGTTTACAAGAGGCCTTGGGAACCCAAATTAACTTTAGTACTGCATATCACCTAGAGACAAACGGGCAAACTGAATGGACAAACCAAGTCCTGGAGGACATGTTGCGTATGTACGTGATGGACCAACAAAAGTGTTGGGAAGAATTCATGCCACTATTAGAATTATCTTATAACAACAATTACCAAAGCACCATTAATACGGAACCTTTCAAGTTTCCTTATGGGCGACCGTGTCAAACGCCTTTGAGTTGGGATCGGCTTGAGGATAGGGTCCTAGTGGGAACATAAGAGATCCAATAAATGGAATATTAAATGCAAACTATAAGACAAAGGATCAAGGAAGTGCAAGATCGACAGAAGAGTTATGTCGATGGGCGTCGTGTCAATTGTAGTTATGATGTGGTGATCGAGTATTTTCATGGCTAAAACCGCATAAGAGTTCGATCAATTTTGGAAAAGGGTCTAAACTATCTCCTAGGTTCATGGGATCCTATGAGATTGTGGAAAAGAGAGGCCCGTGGCCTATTGTCTAGCCTTGCCTGATTCTTGAGGCGTATGCACAATGTATTTCAGGTATATGTTTGAGACAATATGATTAGTGATTTGTCACATGTTTCAACTTGATCACCTTTCAAGTGTTGGATGAGGATGCACTCACGGCTGAGTCGATCCGTATCCTAGATCATGCATTCGAAAACTATGACATCAAACAGTAGATGACGCCAAGGTATATTGAGACAACTATAGTCTGCACTCGGCGACCTCGGAGGATGCATATGATATGCACCAACTATTTCCATTTTTGTTGGATAGATAGACCTATCATACTGTGATACACATTATTTCGGCACTTGTATACTGTGAAACTTCAGGATGAAGTTTATACCAATAGGGGGTGTATGTAACATTCCACTCTTAACCACACTGAGAAAACTTGTTCTTTGAGGACACTTGCTTGCAAGTGATCCAGATTATTATACTATTGGGCAGTTGATTAGGATTATGAGGCATTATGGATAAGATGACATGTTATTTTTTTGTGTTGATATAGACAGGTGCTATTGACTCGGTTCTCCTGAGTGTGCAGGATTTTGGACCTCGAGGATGCAGAGGCATCAATGAAACCCTTGGACTCTATATCAAGTTAGGGAGTGGAATATTGGGGTCTGACTGTTGTATATATATGACTTATGTGCATCTGATTAAATGTTATGATTCTGGATTTTATTTCTGAAATGATTCGTTGATGATGCAGGCTGACGATAGCTTGTCGACCAGACTCACATGTGGATTAGAGGGGTCACACATGATAACCAGAGACATCAAGGGAGAGGTGTGGACAACATCCCTTCCACAACCTACTAGCACTCTCTCCGTGGCTTGAACTGTAGGTTAATGATTACCTAGTTCAAGAAGGCCCACAATGTAGTGAGGGTAGACTGCGACAGTTTCTCATGATGATTCTAAAGGGTGTGCAATAAGGTTGGCGCCTTATTCCTTAGAGGCCCTTAGTCTCCCACAATATCACTTGACAGAGTATTGAATCCAAGGTTTTTTTATGTCTACCAAGTCAGTCAAGAGGCGCATGGCACCCTTGGAGCACGTAGTGCATCCTAAAGGGCATGCCGTGCAAGGGAAACACTTATTTTTATTTTTGGACTGCATTTTTTTTTCTTCTTTTCAATGGAAAGATGGTAAAGATATGCCTTGAATTACAATGAAAACTTACCTTGAATGACTGCGCCTTTTTACTCTAAAAAATGTTCAATTTTATACTCAAAAACAATATGATTACTGTGCCTAAATGGTGGCGCGTGGCGGTGTATACAGGGTGTGTTTTTACTAGTTGTGTTTTACTGCATTTTTGTTTAAATATCTGATCCCATTTCGGGTTTTTTTTGCCTGTGTTTTAACGACAGTGATTTTGATCTTCGCTTTTGATTTTTTTATATGCCTACATTCTTTTATTTATTAAATGCTTTCCCATTTTTATTGGTATCACAGTTAGGTGGCAAATGTATCAAGATATCACCATAATGTAGAATACAAACGTTTCCCTCCCAGTATACATCGATTTCATATGTTATCCTGTGTTTTTTTTTAATTAACTGACAATCGGTTGGTGCTGTCAATGGCACACGATTCCTTCAATTTTCCGTATCTTTTACAGTGGAATATTCCAACTCTCATTTCATTTTTCTAGGCATTTTACTAGCATCCAAATCGATTTCCTTGGCGATTTAACACCAACATTATTACATTTAACTTTTACCAAACCACTTCAATCATTACCCAGTCATTCCCTAGGTTTTTTTATGGCTTTAACTTTTGCAATGTTCTGGTGTCCCTGTAGTTATTTTAAGACTATAATCATTCCCCTTATTTGCATCACGATTTTAACTTTTGAGATTGCAAATCGTCACCCATAATTGTCTAGCGATTTTTCCTTTTAAAGACTGCAAATGGTTACCTTTAATACACAACAATTTTCCTTTTAAGATTGAAAATCCTCACCCATAATTGCCTGGCGATTTTTCCTTTTAAAGACTGCAAATGTTTACCTTTAATACACAACGATTTTAGCTTTTGAGATTGAAAATTGTCACCCATAATTGCATGGTGATTTTTCCTTTTAAATACTGCAAATAGTTACCTTTAATACACAGTGATTTTACCTTTTAATATTGCAAATCGTCACCCATAATTGCCTGGCGATTTTCCTTTTAAAAAATGCAAATTGTTACCTTTACTACATGGTGATATTACCATTCTGAAGACTGCAATTTAATGTAATTCATTGGCAAATGTACCTGGAGAATTTACCCTTGGTTATCACATTCTTCATACTGCGATTTGTTACTTCAATGCCTACATTTTTTTCCCTTGTTTGACTACGGTTTTATTCCCCCCCTTCTTGCAAAAATGACTTGACACGACAATTTAATTTATTAACAGTGATTTATAACTATTGTGAGACCTAGATATATCTGTTGCGATTCTAGTAATAGGATTTATATAATAATGGGTGACATAGAATTAATTGTTGAAGGTGTGACTGTAGATTTATAAAACAACAAATTTAGGTTCATTCTCTCTATTTACCCTATACCCCAGTTACAACGATTATAAATTCATCTTCAGTTTATTATTAGATATCATTATCAATTCAGATATGACAATGATTGGATTTTATGACATTCTCAGTTCATTATTATGACAATGGTAAGCAATTATTTTAGTATTAGATGTCATTAGTGATAGATATCAGTTTTAGATATCAATGCTAGTGAGAGGTGTTATACACTTGATATATACATTAAATGGACATCAAATTTACTGTGTGTGTGTGTGTGTGTGGAGTGGACACTTAATTTACCTTGAGCGTGTTCTTGGTTATCACTAATTGATAAATGCAGTGTGTGCATGCTGACCTTTATTGATGATTCATTACTTAGTAGCTAATCTATCCTTTATCATGTTATAATTGGTAGTGTACATTCAACTCTTAAGTTAGGAAAAAAATATTCCTTGACTAAAGAATTGAAATTGATGCAACCGCGAGCTACCTCCTCCGGAAACTCCTCGCTCGCTCAGAGGACCTTCTTTCCTCTCGGCCCGAAGAGCTCCAAGACTCTTCTATTTCCCTCTCAGGAAATCTACACCCACAGTTTTCTTTCGCGTGACCCTCCTTCTTTGATCTATCGGAGGATCAGAACTTTGCGGCTCACAAATTCACTGTCTATCTTTTGGGTTTCCGAACCCCCGAGACCCGATGCGCCAGTCAACGTTGACTTCTCCCTCCACCATCGGGACTTCACTCGATCGCGTATTCGCTACTCGTGACCCTAAGAACTTGGGGTCCCAACCCCCGAGATCCGATGCACCAAGATGCCGACAACTCGTGATCTCGCTCCCTCGCAACTTCGTCACTCGCGTGACCAAATGACTCTTGCCTCAACTCCCAATGCCCGAGATACCGAAATGCCGATATCTCACATCACCTACTACATCACCCTGCTGTGGCCCACACTATCCACGCAATCATTGGGACTTCGCTTCTTGCTCTATCGCGATTCCCGTGGCCAAATCTTCTGCTTCCTTCTCGTGATGATCTGATAGCCGATCTCGCGACGAATCTAACGGTCCTCACTGTCTTGGATCCACGACTTGATTTGTTCTGAACTTGAACTTCTCCACGCTGTGCTATAGCTTTCCTACAGCTCCGAGAGATCCGACGAGTTACCAAAACTTGCAGATTCTCCACGAAGAGTACCAAATGTCCTCCTTCTTCCCTGTCCGATCCACAAAACGATGAACCGTTCTTCCACAAAACCTCGTCACCCTGTGCGCAAAATTGTGGCGTCCCTGCAACCTTGAAGGAAAAACTTCCTCACTTGTCCTTCGACGAACTTCGAAGGTCTACCCTCCTGAGCTTTCCCGACGTCAAATCCATCAGGAAGAACCTCTTGCATGCACCCCTTGCGTAAAATCTCCAATCACGACTAAGTGATGAAGCCTTCAATCCTGTGCACTCCTGCAACAGAAATAATTCAATCCCTTTGCTCGAATTATAGCTCTGAGACTTCGTTAGCCTATGCACACCTTGCATGGCTCCGGTGCCAAATCTTCACTCTTCGAGGAAATGAGAACAAAAGCTTTCTTGAATTGAACCCTGCAGTCAGGCACTCCTTGCGAACAAATTCAACTGCACTCCTTGCAGGAATCTTCTGTCTCACTCAGAGAAACAATTGAAACTCATTCACTCACCCTCTCAGACTTCAATTCAACTATGAAATCACATACACAACATATAAAAGCAAATGTATGACAGGAAGCAAATATTCATAAGCATAACAACATCAACACAGAGAATAGACACATAACCATGGATTGAATAAAAGATTTCTTCTATTAATTCAATATCTATACATGGATGTTCTCTACACAGTTATCTGCTTGCTCTTCTGCTCTCCTACTTCAACTATCTGAGTGTAATGTTACAATGTACAGAGGAGGGTGTCTATATCCCATTTCCCTCTCGAGCTCTAAACTATCAAATCTACAATTAATTTCCTATATACTAGCATTAAATCTATTAAATGCCTTAACTACCTAAGGACGAGAGCTTAAAGGCTCAAGGTCCATTAAAATATACAAGTGCATCATATCTTAAATGAATCATTTAAGATCACGCAACAATTCCAAAGTATTTCAAAATGTGTGCTAGCTTATCCAGTTGTCTTCCGCTCAATGTGTTGGCTCGCTTGATGTGTTGTCGACGCTCCTGCATCATACTCCTCAGCTTGAAAATTTTCATGGGCTCCTATCCATGAGCTCCTGTATGGTCTGTCCATGCTTTTGTATCATTGCTTCATTCTCCCAGCTAGAATCTTCTACTAGGTGATTTTTCCACTTGACCAGATACTCATAGTATTGTTTTCTCCTGGTCTTCTTTCCTACTCGCTTATCTAGTATGCATTCCATTTGTGGCTTTTCTGCAATTGGTATCTGCTTATGCCACTGGATCGTTGGTTCCTCAGTTGCAGTTTCTTCTTCTCTAGTTCTGTATGGATATAAATTTGCAATATTAAATATCAGATATATTCCGATGCCATCTGGCAACTCGATCTCATAAGCATTTTCTTCGAATTTCTTCAGGACCTTGCAAGGTCCGATTTTCTTCATTTTTAACTTATTGTATGTTCCCCTCGGGAACCTTTCCTTCCTTAAGTGTGCTAGAACTAGATATCCAACTTCGAACTGAATTTGTCTCCGATGTTGATCTGCTCTGCGCTTGTATTCCTGATTGGAATTTTGCAGTCGGTGCTTCACGCTGCCGTGAAGTTCCTTCATCGCCTCAACAAATTCGTCTGTACTAGCACTTCTAGTAGCAGTCTGTCCTGAATCGCGCAATTCAGAAACTCCCCTCGGTTGTGTCCCATACACAATCTGAAATGGACTCTTACCTGTACTCTGATTCAGTGAATCATTGTATGCAAACTCTGCCTGTGGCAATATGTTGTCCCAGCTGCTATGATGCTCCGTCACCAAGCTTCTCAGCAAGTCTCCCAGACTTCTGTTAACCACCTCGGTCTACCCATCCGATTGCAGATGATAAGATGAACTAAACGCTAAGTTAGTCCCTAGCTTCTTCCATAGCGTCCTCCAAAAATGGCCTATGAATTTCGTATCCCTGTCCGAGACTATGCTTCTCGGCAATCCATAAAGTCTAACGATTTCCTTAAAAAAGAGATTGGCGATGTGGGTCGCATCGCTGGTCTTCTAACACGGAAAAAAATGTGCCATCTTCGAAAAATTTTCCACCACCACAAAGATGGAATCAACCCCTCTCTGTGTCCTCGGCAATCCTAATACAAAATCCATGTTGATCACCTCCCACGGCCTCTCTGGTATGGGAAATGGCTGATAAAACCCGGCATTCTGCTTTCTCCCCTTCGAATGCTAACAAATATTGCATCTGTCAACAAACCTCTTGACATCTTCTCACATGCCTAGAAAAAAATATGATTTGCTCAGCTTTGCGAATGTTTTGTCATGGCCAAAATGTCTTGCCAAGCCTCCGCTGTGCTTCTCTTTCAACAAGTTCTCCCTCATGGAGAAATTCAGAATACATAGTTGATTGCCTTTGAACAACAATCCCTCTTGGATCATATAATCTATCCATGGGCTCCGATCTCTGAGAACTGGATTCTCGGTTGCTTCATACGCTTCCCCGAAATCTACATCTCCTGCGTACATGTCCCTGAGATTTTCAAAACCCAATGTTTTGACTCGGAATTCCTGCAGCAACAAACACTTCCTGCTCAAAGCATCAACCACTTTGTTAGTAGTACCTGAAATATGCTTAATCACAAACATGAAATTCTGCATATACTCTACCCATTTAGCATGTTTCCGATTCAACTTCTCCTGTTGACTCACAAACTGCAATGCATGATTATCGCTGTATAATACAAATTCTTCTGGGATCAAATAATGCCTCCACTTCTTCAATGCATGTATGATGGCATAAAACTCTTTATCATACGTGGAGTATTTCATCTTTGCTTCATCCAACTTCTCACTGTAATATGAAATTGGCATGTCCTCCTGGCTTAAGACCGCTCTTATGGCGTATCCGCTTGCATCACACTTCACCTGAAATGTCTTCTGAAAATCTGGAAACACCAACACTGGTTGCTCTGTGATATTTCGCTTCAACAGATTGAAACTCTTCTCTACCTTTGTTGTCCAGTGAAAAATTTTATGCTTCTTCTTCACTATGTCCATCATCGCTGCGCTAATTCCACTGAAATTCCTGATGAACTTCTGATAGAAACTAGCCAAACCATGGAAACTTCTCACCTCGAAAATATTTCTCGGTGATGGCCAATTCTTAATCACTTCCACTTTACTTGGATCCATCTTCAAATCATTCGATGATATGACAAAACCCAAGTAAATGAGCTATGTCTTCATAAATGAGGACTTCTTCATATTAATCAACAACTTCTCCTGCTGTAGTTTCCTCATCACAATGGCCAAATGCTTCAAATGTTCAACCTTCGTCTTACTATAGATCAATATATCATCCAGATATATGACTACAAATTTCTCGATGAACACCCTTAGGACTTCATTCATCAGCCTCATGAATGTGCTCGAAGTGTTTTTCAAACAAAACGGCATGCCCAGCCATTCATACAAACCTTCGTTCGTCTTGAATGTTGTCTTCCATTCATCACCTTCCCTCATGCGAATCTGATGATATCCACTCTTCAGATCAATCTTTGAAAAATAATTTGTCCCACTCAGACAATCCATCAGATCATCCATTCTCGACAGTGGAAACCTGTACCTGATGGTAATTTTGTTGATCGCTCTTGAGTCGGTGAACATTCTCCAACCTCCATCCTTCTTCGGACTAAGCATTGTTGGAACGACACATGAACTCAAACTTTCCTTGACTAATCCCTTGTCCATCAAATCCTGGACCTGCTTCTTCACCTCCTCATTTTCTCGCGGCGTCAACCTGTATGCAACTTTGTTTGGAAAACTCACTCCCGGTAGCAGGTCGATATGGTGACTCACACTCCTTATCGATGGCAACGAATGAGGTAATTCATCCACGATGATGTCAGTGAACTCTTCCAGCAGTTCCTGAATCTCATCTGGCAAGTCGTCCACTCTTGTGCTAGTCAGAACAATTCTCGGTTTTCTGAACACAAAGAATTGTGGATCTTCTTTCTTCTCCATCTCTGTGAGAAGCTCCTTCCCACTCATAAGAAGTATTGTGCTATCTACTTCCGGTTTCACCTCTTTATCCTTTATCGGAAGCAACCTATATGTCATCCCATTCCTTTCCAGGGTATATGTGTTCATTCTCCCATCATGAATCACATTTCTGTCATATTGCCATGGTCTACCCAACAATAAATGACATACGTCCATGGGAATAACATCACATAGAATCTTATCATTATATTCTCCTATCTTGAATTCAACCAAACATTTTTTAGTAACACTCACCTGATGTCCCTTCTGTAACCATGAAACTTTATATGGGCTCGGGTGATCAGTTGTCTTCTTCTCTAGATTTTCCGCCATCTCGGTTGAAACGAGATTATCTATGCTACCGCTATCCATGATAACCTTGCACACTCTATCCTTGGTCTCGCAAGCTGTTCTGAAAAGTCTGGTTCTTTGGACTGAATTTTCCACCTCCTTCTCAGGTGTCAAAAGGACTTTATGCATCCCAAGCGATCTTTAGCCTTTTGTGTCTTCAGCCTCAACCCATCGCCTCTGTGCTTCTGCAATGTGAGCTTCTTCGATGTCCTTCTTTTTCTCTGGACACTCAAATGACTTGCGTTCATTCTTCCCACATGTGAAACATGTGATTACTCCACCTCTTCCCCTACCTCGACCTCTAGTACGAGGAAGAGTGTTTGCATCAGCATAATCTCCTCGCTGATCATTTTTCTGTCCTCTTTGTTCGACATGTGGTTGCCTCTGTGAGGTTCCACCTCTTTCAACCTTACACTGAGGTCTCTTCCATTCCTCCTTGGGATTTTGAGTTCTTTCCTGGGCAACTGTCTTGCCTCTGGGATGACTTCTGCCTCGCCCTCGCTGACCTTGCATCTTCCACCATTAGTATGGTTAGCATGCTTAATTCATCTTGAATGTCATATCTCATACCATTTAGATATCTAGCAACCTTATCATCATCGCTCTCCTGATGACCTGCTCTGATGTTCAGTCGATAGAATTCCTCAGTGTATTCTTTCACTGTCATCAGCTTCTGTCTCAAGTTATGCATCCTCCTAAACAAAGTAATTTGATAATCCTTTGGGATGAAATTCTCTTTCATATTTGCAATCATTTGATCCCAGCTTTTGATCTTTTTCTTGCCCTTGCAGCGTCTGTCAGCTTGTAGCTCGTCCCACCACAATGTTGCATGTCCTTTCAATCAAGTAACAACATGTCTAACCTTTTTATCTTCTTCGATGTCCTCATAATAGAAGTAGGTGTCAAGAGCTCGGATCCAATCCAGTAACTCTTCTGCATCCAGACTCCCCTCGTAGACTGGAATATCCATCTTCGCCTTTGCACCCATTCTGGCAATAGCTTTAATCAACCGCTCGATTGATGCATGCTTTGCTGTGGCCTCTTCTTCATGTCCAGCTTCTTCTTCAACCTTGGAATCACTAATATCCCCTGCACGAACTCCGTGTCTCTGAGCTGTCTCCATCTCCTCGAGTCTTGCTCGAAGATCTCACATTTGTCTCTCCATTTCTGGATTTCCTGCTGGCCTACCTCTTCTTCTCACCTCCCTATCTTCGGGATCCGGTGAATATCTTTCTCTTCTCGGTGGCATGGTGAATTCTCTTCTCTTGCTACATAAATTAAAATATATTCCCGCTCTGATACCACACTGACGCAAGCGCGAGCTACCTCCTCCGGCAGCTCTTCACCCGCTCACAGGACCTTCTTTCCTCTCAGCCCGAAGAGCTCCAAGACTCTTCTATTTCCCTATCGAGAAATCTACACCCATAGTTTTCTTTCGCGTGGCCCTCCTTCTTTGATCTATCAGAGGATCGGAACTTCACATCTCGTGAATTCACTGTCTATCTTTTGGGTTCCCGAACCCCCGAGACCCGATGCGCCAGTCAACGCTGACTTCTCCCTCCGCTATCGGGACTTCGCTCGATCGCGTCTTCGCTGCTCATGACCCTAAGCACTTGGGGTCCCAACCCCGGAGATATGATGCGCCGAGATGCTGACAACTCGCGATCTCGCTCCCTCGCAACTTCGTCACTCGCGCGGCCAAATGACTCCTGCCTAAACTCTCAATGCCCGAGATACCGAAATGTCGATATCTCGCATCACCTGCTACGTCACCCTTTTGTGGCCCAGACTATCCATGCAATCGTTGGGACTTATCTTCTCTCTCTATCGCGATTCCCATGGCCAAATCTTCCGCTTCCTTCTCGCGATGATCTGATAGCTGATCTCACGACGAATCCAACGGTCCTCACTGTCTTGGATCCACGACATGATCTGTTCTGAACTTGAACTTCTCCACGCTGTGCTGTAGCTTTCCTGTAGCTCCGAGAGATCCGACGAGTTACCGAAACTCACAGATTCTCCACGAAGAGTACCAACCATCCTCCTTCTTCCCTGTCCGATCCATGAAACGACGAACCGTTCTTCCACAAAACCTCGTCACCCTGTGCGCAAACTTGCGGGGTCTCTGCAACCTTGAAGGCACAACTTCCTCACTTTTCCTTCGATGAACTTCAAAGGTCTATCCCTCCTAATCTTTCAAAACTTCAAATCCCTCAGGAAGAACCTCTTGCACGCACCCCTTGCGGCAAATCTCCAATCACGACTAAGTGATCAAGCCTTCGATCCTGCGCACTCCTGCAGCAGAAATAATTCAATCCCTTTGCTCAGAATCGCAGCTCTAAGACTTCATTAGCCTGCGCACCCCTTGCATGGCTCCGGTGACAAATCTTCACTCTTCGAGGAAATGAGAACAAAATCTTTCTCGAATTGAACCCTGTAGTCATGCACTCCTTGCAGACAAATTCAACTGCACTCCTTGTAGGAATCTTCTGGCTCACTCAGAGAAACAATTGAAACTCAGTCACTCACCCTCTCAGACTTCAATTCAACTATGAAATCACATACATAGCATATAAAAGCAAATGTATGACAGGAAGCAAATATTCATAAGGATAACAACATCAACACAGAGAATAGACACATAACCATGGATTGAATCAAAGATTTCTTCTATTAATTCAATATATGTACATGGATGTTCTCTACACAGTTCTCTTCTTGCTCTTCTGCTCTCCTGCTTCAACTATCTGAGTGTAATGTTACAATGTACAGAGGAGGGTGTCTATATCTCGTTTCCCTCTCGAGCTCTAAACTATCAAATCTACAATTAATTTCCTATCTACTAGCATTAAATCTATTAAATGCCTTATCTACCTAAGGACGAGAGCTTAAAGGATCAAGGTCCATTACAATATACAAGTGCGCCGTCTCTTAAATGAATCATTTAATATCACGCAACAATTCCAAAGTATTTCAAAATGTGTGATGGCTTATCCAACTATCTTCTGCTCAATGTGATGGCTCGCTTGATGTGTTGTCGATGCTCCTGCATCAGAAATCCTTATCGGTTATTGTCTAATCTTAATTTAGAAGTTTTACATTCTAGGGTTATGGCTTCCTTATTTAGTGTTGAACCAGAGGGGTAAAAGTGTCGATTAAGTGAATTGACAAAACCCCCTTTTCAATGGAAGGGTATATCATTCCTTGAAGATTGTCATGTTTAAATTTTAGATCAAGCGCTTACTGCGTGCTTGAACATTTTTTATGATGGTTAATGAAATCCACCTAGGACGTTGCACCATAAAAGGTACCCACCTGAGAAAATCCTCGTGAGAAATTGAGAAACCCTTGGGTTAGTTGCGTAAATTTAAGTCTGAGCAATGTCATCTATATCTTGTCAACCCATTGCTTGGGGGGCATAGGTGTCATCTTCTTTCCATTTATTTCATCTACTATCGCATTGGATCTATCTCAAGTTATTGGTCTATATAGGTTGTGTTTTGCTAGGGTTATCATCACACCTATCACCTGGGGACGACATGAGTCTGAGTGAGGGGATCATGGCACGCCCTATTGGATAGAGGTGAATGATAACTTGGCTGGAGTCTGTGCTTTGCGTGTGGGTGTTGTTGATTGTTGTAAGTTGTTAATGGGTCTTGAGTTGAACACCTTCATGCGTTGGGTTTGCGTTCCCTTGAGGTTCTAGTTTTTTTTTGTCAAGACCATTGTGTCAGGAATGTGGATGTGGTCCCTTAGCCTGTAGGCGTCATCATGTTTGTGTCAAGTGGGTAGTCATTTCTATTTTTGATCTACGCATGTTTTTCCACGTTGCTCGCTATGCTAGTGCATTGAGTCGTTGTTGTTTGTTTCCTGATCAGCATGCGTGTGTTCATCATTAGCTTGTGTGGTTAAACTTTTGTCATCATTTCCTTCCTCTCTCTAAAAAAAAAAAAAAAATATTTACTTCTTCTTCGCTTGTAGTAGTAACGATGGGTTCGTTACAATAATCAAAACATATAATTCATAAAACATAAAAATGATTCATAACTTCATGTAAGAGCATATGTAATTTCAATTCTCATTTATAGTTACCATACAAACATCATATGGATAAAAAATACATAAAATGTTTCATGTACACTTATTCAGATTGACTCATGGTTTCTAAAATACCATCATAGTCTACATTGTCTTCAGATCACTGATTGGTTTAATATTCAGATGATCCATACTCTTCTCTATTATCGATGAATTCACCATCTAAGTCTACATGCATGCCCAACATTTCAGATGTAAAAATCCTTTTAGATATACCAATAGGTTCAAGAGACTCCCTTATTGCATTTATTTCTTGTGGAAGAAACCTCTTGATAATCTCTATTGTCTTGGAGAAAAAAGTTACTTTCTTTGTCAAATTGAAGTCATAAACAAGTATGTCAACATCATCTAATTTTAAGAGGTCATAGCGACAACGAGTTCTATTTTGACCCTTTATTTTTCTCTTTCTATTGACATTTTTCTCAACCACTATCTCTAGCTTGTACACACCATTGAATGGGTGTGTACTTGCTGCATACCAGTGCACTTAAATTGCAATAACATCATCATTTTCTTTCTCAATATTTATAACCTTTGTAATCTAGAATGAATAACCATGTGGAGCTTCAGTTACTAAGACTATAATCATGCTACCCTCCTTAATATCTTGCAATGAACCCCTATAAAGGTCTTCCATGGCTTCATGTTGTGCACATGACCTTCATGACCCAATATACATTTCTCTTTCCTTTACTTGTGTAAACTCAATAGCACCTTGATATTCTTGTTGAACTTCAACAATGTTTGTTTCTTTAGATTCATTTGGCATATTTGTGGCCAATGAAATGGAGTCTTCAACAATGTATCTTCATTTTTTGGGCTTGAAATTATGTCACTTTGACTATTGAAAAAAGACTCCCACCAAACAGAATCAACAACATCAAAGTACTCATATGTATCCTTAATGTCCTTTTTTATTTCTTCTAGGCATTCACAGTAATCTACATCTCTATTATGCTTCTGTGCGTTATGGATTTTAGCAACTGGTTGTAAAAATAATAACTTTGATGCAAATATTGGACGATCTAGAATGAACTTCAAAAATACTAAACCTAATGAAGGCCCCCATTCTGTAGTATTTGAATACTGATTTCCCCATAGAAGTGTTTTCCCATCAATGTTTTTGAAAAAAAATTGATGTTGGAAGCTAATTTCATTAAGTTGCTCAATACATTTCTCTTCATGATGCGATCCATGAATTATTCTTTGCACGTCAACAGTTTCTTCTAATATATGAAAAATAGGGTCAGGAATGTACACTTTCTTAATGCGTTCAATCAATGATGGTAGCATTTCAACATTTTTCCTCTTCAATGTTACGGAAAAACAATGGAACATTTGATCAATATGATCATGAGTGTGTCCAACAAGAAGGAAACTAACTTTCACCTTTTGAAAGATTCCCATTTCAACAAGCATGCTTAGATATCCAAACACAATTTCATTTTTATTTTCATGACTAGTGTTGTCCAACTATAGATAAAGAACTTGAGGAGGATTTCCATACCAGTGAGTGAGCACATGATGAATTATGGTGACAGTCAAATTTGCATCATTATGAATATTTGGAGTTGTGAAGTAAACCCTTGGACACATTTTTCCATTGAAAACCATACAACCAGCCAATTAAAACTTGTTGGAGTTACTTCACACACACCTATGATTTATTTTTCCTAAGTTTTTTCCTATGTTTATTAGTCATTATTTTGTCTCCTTTATTTTAGGAATAATATTCCTCTAGGGATAATGTTCTCTTCAGTTCACACTTCAGTTTGATCAATTGAGTGGATTCTAGATGCCACATTGGTTTTATCACCATCCATCATTGGGATCATCACCAACTAATGCACATTGTCCTTGGGATAATTACCAGACTAGCGCATTACTCATGATTCCCTGATCTCCTCCTCACTTCACTCTGTTTCAGTCAGTTAACTGAAGACTCATAGACTAGTTAACTCAATTAGGTGGCAGTTCACTCATGTAACTACCCGAGAGACTAGAATAGGTGGCATTTCACTCCCATAATTGTTCATGCGTGTCCATATCACTCTAGACCACCACTATGGTGCATTGGATTCTCCTCCAGTGCACATTGGTTGAGTTATATAGAATATTTCATGTGCAAATTATTCATTATTGATCTGAAAATAGAAGGATGACTTGTTATGCTATGCAAGCACCATGTACTTCATTAAAATAAACTTTACAGGACCTTGATTCATGTGTTAAAATATGCAAGAATAATTTATGTGCCAAGTTTATGTATCTTCTTGTAAATGCTTATGTGTGATGAGATGTTCTTTAAATGGTTAAATAAGTGCTTTAAATAAAAACACAGCAACATAACTTGCAGCAAATAAACCATCAAACTCAGAACAATCACAACATGATAAAGGAGTTCACCCCCCTCCGGGCTACATCTCCTTGAGCCTCCATCAATGGACTTGGCTCTCTGGGATTAATTTGTCAAAAGTTATTTTACAAGCTGCTGCTCAACTCCAATGGAAAAAAATACTGTACCATTGATATCACAACACATGAAAACCCCAAAAATGACTAATAGAACTCTGAAAACGGATCATGGCTCATCCGGGCATGACCTCTTCTACATGTGGCCATAAGCTTCCCTGAGATTATATGTGGCAAACACACCTATAAAAGTCCTCAAAAGCCTCTAAAACCTGTCCCAATGTGTTCAGAGTATATCAATTAGCCAAAAATGATTATTCAATCACAGAAAACAAACATAGGCTCACCAAACCATGTCCTCGATCAATGAGGGCTTCAAGCTCCCTAGAGCTTGCTGAAAATTCAATGGTGAAAAACTTGCACAAGAAGTCTTCAAATGGCCTTGATAACAACACCAATGGATCCCGCACATCCAAAAACCCCTAGCTGGGCTTTTACGGCACCTCAATCGGCCAAAAGATGAAGAAGTTAGGCCTCCTCCATTTTCCTCCTTCAACCTTGCTGAAACTGGTTCGCCAAAACGCACTCCCCCCAAGTGAACCTAGCACACATGCCATTTAAGGTGTAAAAACCTGGCACCGGGTGCAACCGTGCCAATGGTGCAAATCGTATAACAGTTAGGGTGCCTCCAGCCCCCAACCGCCTAGCACTAAGGCACATGGGTCATACGACCTCGGGCTTTGGAAAAAAGTGTTAACCGTTCTAAAAACCGTTTGAAACCAGCCCCCGTGCTCCCGATCGAGGTCACATGGTGTATATAATAGAACCATAGTTCTTGGTTTAAAAAAACCCCGCGCATTATACTGTGGGTTATGGTTCTAAACCTCGCGCAATTTATGTTAATACAATGTTAAATACATTTTATATTACATGCTTTTGAAATGAAACCACGTGCTATGTAACATAGATCCCACGCATTTTCAATTGGTGACTATATAACATGGTCATATTATAATTCCAACGACCACGGGTCGGGGCTAAGCCCCGGCCCGACCTCCCTCCAATTACAAATGTATATGAATTTAAATACAATAAAACCCATATACATGTTAAGAAACAAATGGCGGAACATTGGTCAGCAGAGGTTTGTGAAGGCTTATGTGGTGGGGAGGTCTGGGGGTCGAACCCCGCAACCTTCAATAGATTTTGCATAAAACTACTTATCCAACCAGTGAGTGACACGTGGTGCCCACAGATTGGGCCACGTGTCCTCACACCATTCGCCACCGACCGGACACATGTCACTCCATGATTCGACAACCATCAACCAATCAACAATCTACCACATCGCCATCGTACAGTCTGTATGGCCCAGCCACATCAGAATGTACAAACTATATGGACTATATGGACAGGTATAGTCAGCATCTAAATTTTTCCCTGTTTGGCTTGGCGAACAGATCGCGATATCTTCTCCATACAAACTCCATTTGAGAAAGTAAATATACTGCCGGAATCACGAAGACGAGACAGACGCAATAGCACTGTTTTCATCGCATTCCGAGCACTTTGAAATTTGAGCAAAATTTTGACCCCTAGTCCAGATTTTGATCACACCTTCCCACTGAAAGGATTTTGGACCCACAAAAGCTTATCTGTCTGATTTCAAGTTATATCAAAATATTTTCGACAATCACCTGAATACGTTGACATGCCCTACACTGCAATTGGCTATGTCCTTCAACCACTGCTCTCTGGCTACTGCTGACCCACTGTTCTCTCTATGCTTGGAAGAATTCCAACCTTCCCACTGAGAATCAAGTCCCTCTTTCAAACTCTTTAGCGTCAAAAAAATCAACTCTCCAATGGCTGAAAAAACTTTCCTGCGACATCTTGTCACAAGCCAAGAAAACCATCAATCTTGAAAACAAATCATACAAGATTGAAAATGATGCCAACAAAATATTTTGTTCTTCAAACAAATTGTCGCATCTTGTACTTTATCAAAGTACATGGCGTTTTCAAAATCAACTTTCAAGTCAATAAACACCATCGACTAAACATAAGTCGAACAACACGATCGACACAACATAGTCGTCAGAAAATCATCAACACCAGTCAAGACTCATTTGAAACATATCGACCTTCCCAAAATGACAGGTCGAAAAACATGATACACAATCATGTTACAATCATGAGTCATTCATGATGAACCATCACCAGTTTCACTGCTTACACATACATAAAAACAAATGCATGCGCATGACTCTTCAACTCTCCTTCCAATACAAACATAAGTACATAACCCCAAAACATGTGGGTACATAAGAGAAAAATATGAAAAATATAAATGGTTGCAACAAGTGAACATCATATCCATCTTTTACATCCTCCTGGCGAAGTTATGCAACAAACAAGAATGCCTTCAAAATGAATTGCATTCACATGCAACTTGCATCATGCAAGTTGTAATAAACTGCTGTAACTGATCATGCTTCCCATAAATGCACACATAACACTGAAAAGTGCATTTACAACAGAAAAATGCAAGCGTTACTTGCTTAAGAAATCCAACCATTTCTTACCAA
>SNQJ01S0051606.1:85363-101392 GCA_010110895.2 Picea sitchensis
TAACTATTACTTATCATATAAAGAAAAAGAGGTTTTTACCCTTTATGGGTTTCCTCAGGAAATATCTGTCTCTGTGTATCACATGTGTGTGACTGATACTGAATGTGCATTTGTTTATTTCACTGCATTATTGTGATCATCATTGAGTGCCTCTTAAAATTTTTAAAAATAAGCATAATTGTTTAAGCACAGTAACCACTGATTCACCCCCCCCCCCTTTCAATTGTCCAACAATGGGATCATAACACGGACAATGAGTACAGAATTTACATGACTTTCATTCAAAGGGTGATATTTTTCCATAATGAGTTTTATAAAATATGTCATGGGGAGAGATCAAATGTTGATTCCAAGTTTCAAAAGAAATCTTGAATGGAAATAGGATTCCCACTTGATGATGAAAATACAAAATAAAAAAATCACAAAGGAAGTAATGTATTTAGAGCTATGGATAGTTATTTTCAATTGGGATTTAGAATTGGATAGGTATGAGATTTGATAGATGAGATATTCACCCTATGGGAAAATATTAGTATAAAAAATAAGAGAGTTAATGAAGATAAACCATTGATATCTAGCACAAGTAAGACAAGTCCCGAAATAAAAAATATCCCATATGATATGACTATAACACCTTAGAGGAAAATACGAGTGACAGATGAGAAACTTATCATAGCTATGTTATCATGTGTAAGGTCTGGAGAATTGTCAATGCAAGAAATGTGTGATGAATTTAAAAAGTTAGTTTGTTGAGTTATTTTTATTTATATTAGGACAAGAAAATTATTTTTTTCGGCTTAACATATTAGTGTTCTAAGTATTTTATTATATATATATATCATTATAACAATAATTTTTTCTGTATTTAGTCATAAGGTGTATATGAGAATACAAGAGGAAATAGTCAATATGTTGAATGAAGAAAGTTGGGATGATGTTAAGCTCAACTATCAAGATTCAAGCTCTACAACAGTATTGGAACAATTTTTTGTTGCATTCAAAAAGGTATGTTGATTCATTACATTCATATTATTCGTTTGTATGTTAATTTATTTATATTTTAATAGTTATAAATATATAACTATATGTTTGTTTGGTTCATTGAATATTCCAAAGAAGAATGCAGATGGAGTACCTGAAACTTTCAAAAGTTTTATTCAAAAATCCAAGTTTGAAAGAGAAAGAAGGAGACGTGTTCAAAATGTTCAACATGATGACACCCTTGATCACTACATTTGGAAAGGGCTCGACACTATTCAATATAAAGTGATATTAGGTGATTGTGAACAACTTTCAAATATTGTTTCTAAAAACGAATACTCCCTAGTTATTGTAGATATCCCTCATGGTTATAATATCCAAAACATTGGATATGATGATAAGCCTTATACTTACCAAGATTTCAATAAAGTGGTTATGGGATTTAGGGAAGTTACAACATCACCATTTTGGAGATTTCTAGTATTTCATTCAGACACACAACAAGGATTAGTAAATCAAGCTTCTAGGGGAAATAAAATACAATGATGCAGTTTATTTGATAAGATATTGAAAGTGTATGTTTATCAATTAAAATGACAAAACAATTTTATTAATTCACAAGTTAATTGAATTTTCACTTCTTTATGTTACATGCACAAGCCTAATATTCATAGCTCCAATAGAGAATCATTTCAACATTATTTTGAGAGTATACATCCTGCAACTTGGACAAAATATGATTCTTAGAATTCTATTATTGTCAATGCAAATGATGGAGAGACTCCTCGCAGTGTATTGGTATACAATGTTGTGGTTAGAAATCTAACATATGAGGAAAATATTTGAAAGGATAGATGGTTAACATTTATCAAAAACCATAAGAATTAATTAATTATCTTATAGATACATTTTCAAATGAAGGAGATTGAGTTTTGGATTTGTTCTCGGGTTCAGGTGAGAATTCTGATCTAGTATTTATGAAATCATACTTAAATATTATATTATTTTTAATTTATGTCTTTTTACAGTATTTAAATTCATTATTTATTTTGTATTTGGTGATTAGGTACAACATTAGCGTGTTACTTACATAAAGGAATGAATTGCATAGCCATTGAAAGTGACCCAATGCAGTGCACTTTTATTCAACAAAGAATTAATGTTATTCCATCTCTTCTAGATGAAATGCAAGAATTTGACTTGAGGAAAGGAGATTTTAGTGAATCAAAAGTGGAAAAAATTTCAAAGGAACCTCAATTACCATGAGGAGGAATGATTGGAAATGATCACTTTGGAGAACTTGCTGATATCAAAGAGCCAATGGAAGAACAAAATGACACAATGGAAGCACAAAATGATGTCGAAGAAGATGACAATGTGTCTGTTGAGAATGATGAATTTGGGATATATGATATTGTTGATTAGTTTTAAGATTCCCTTGAAGACGATGCTCAATTTTGCAATTTTTTTATGAGTTATAACTGTAATGTTTTGACTTTCAGAATTTAAAATAAGAATGAAGATGTATCTATTGTTTTTTTGTGATGAATCTTTTTACTATTTTATTTTTCATTTTATTGTATGTGAATCAATATACATTGGAAAATTTTATGAAACGTTGTCATTTTTTACTTCAAATGTACAAAAATATGAAAGAAAATTATATTTTTGATAAAATTTTGACTTTTTTTGTTCAATTATGTCCATAAAAATGATTTATTTGTAACGACCCCACTGATACGACAACAAACGATAATATTACACAATTTAGGAAAATAATGACAATAATACAATCACAACACATCAACTTGACGAAATCATAATGAAGAACAGTAAAAGTAACATAAACTTCCATGGCAAGCGAGAAATGAAATATCAACAATCATTCGTTACAATAAGTTTCATAGTGAAAGAACTAAATAACTAGAACCACCACACATTACATTGGAATTCCATTGCGGAAGAAGGTTATTATCTAATACCAACATTACGACATTAATTCCCATACACGCAAGAACCCCACTATCTAATATTATACATTACAATATAAGTCAATGCGCACAATCGATTTATTAACTGAATCATTCACATGAGGACCTTCTTCTAAGGAACGAGAGTAATCAACCTCGGTATATAAGGCACAAGAGGTTAGAATTCCTTAATCAATCAGAATTTCACATTATTTTTAATTCCCAAGGTCAAGTAATTAATAAATGCTTCACCCCAACTTGAAGCCATATATAGAACTCGGGTGCGGTAAAAATAAGCTTCTTCATCAAACAACCTCTAAAACATTTTTTTAGGTTGCGTAACATAAACAATCCTTGATTATTATTTGTGTGCAAGTCACATTATAAATTCTATGGAATGATTAACATAATTCAATAAATGTGAAATCATTAAATGAAATACTTATTAAGTCATTATTATAATAATACATATTGCTCCATAAAGTAGGTCACTAAGAGAATCATTATCAAACATGAAATCCCTTGGACATTTATTTTCTTAAAGATCCTATTATATATTGTATGTTCTAAGGAATTATATATTGTATGTTGTAAGGAATAATATATATGTAAGATCTAATAGATCTATTGTTCAATCAATCACTCTAAGAGGAGTTAAGAAGAAAATATAAATTCTCAATAAAGTGTTAGTTTGTTCCACTAACTTAGAGAATTTCACCTTACTCAATATCCAATCATTACTCTCATGTTCTACTGGATAAAGGAAACAACTTAATAATCAATCCCTTTACAAATATAATTTAATACTCAGCCCTTTTACAATATAATTTAAAATCAATCCCTTTACAAATATAAGTTAAAAGAAACAACTTAATAACAATTGAGTCATACAATCCCTTTTCCAATATAATTAAAAAGGAGTTAAACTTAAATGAATTCTAAACTGTAATAGAGTTTTAACTAAATTATATTCTCAATTCTAAATACCTCTGAAGTTAAAATTTGAAATTTTAGGATCGCAATAGAAATAAACTAAACCGAATAACATTTCCACTGAATTTTTCTACTAAGTTATAATTGCGCCTAAGTTTGTAATTCCATTTTGATAATAGCATATAATTATATTTTAAACTAGAACAATCAATTAATTTATACTTTGAGTTAAAACTTTCATCTGACATTGTAATTCCATTCATTTATTTTGATTGGCCTTCTTGTTCTTTAGTAATTTAATTATTTTGTTTAGAAATTTGAAAACACCATGGTATTCGAGGAGAGAGCTAGTTTTTTATTTGCTCACTCATCATGTTGTCATTTTTTATGCAGTCGTTTTGGAAATTTGTAAACTATATGAAATTGGATGTGAAATATATTTATTTCACACATCGAACATCATATTCCTTTTATAATAAAAATAATCTGAAAGACTAAATCTTTTCCCCTAATCCAAACGATAACTTATACATTAAATACGATATAGAAAAACACGGTGTACGGAATGCAGTAGTGAGATGATGAAGAAACATAGGTACTGACAATTCATGTGCTTTATGTGACATCCCAAAAAATAAATTATTTTTAAGTTTGAACATTCTTAGGAAAATTATTTTGTTTTTGGTAAATTTGAAATTGGAATGTTTTTGCCATTTATGGCAATTCTGAATTTCAAATTTAGTTAATTGTAATTAATGATTATGACTGTTGGCAAGAGATCCTATTTGACCCAACTAACTACTTGAATATGAAACTTGTATGAAACAAAATATTTTATAATTATTGTTGAAGGACAAATGGAATAGCCATGTTGAAATCAGCTGACCATGACTCCATGAGTGGGGAACATGTTGGAACTATCTCAGGGATGATTGTTACAAGTGGAAAATCAAGAATTTGGCCATTGGTAGCCCCTGAAAATTAGGGATTTGGAAAGATGTGAAAATTCCCAAGGGGGGGGAAGACCTACGCAAAAATGACTTTCCATATATGGCATATGATAGGAGGAAGGACGATGCCTAGTATGTTGGGAAAAAACCATTGATCTCTTGTTGTTATGAACACTAGTTTGTGAGTGTGAGGCAAGGAGAATTTGTTGAGACTAAAAGACTATTGTTGAGGAGAAGTTTTGAGTTCTCCCTTATGGATTCATGGTCAGGCTAGGGGGAGAACGGGACAAGTGATTTGGTTGTTCTATTCTAAGGTTGGGAGGAACATGGTTGTTCCATTTGTTATTCGGTAATTGTTCAGATATTTCATCTTACTCCTTTCTCTAACTAATTGTTGTATGGTTTAATAACCGGTAGAATGTATGTGTTTAATCTTAGATAGAAGTATTACTATGGGTGAAAATCTGTTCAAATGTTGTTAGACTTATAAAATGACATTGTGCCTCTAAACTAATTCTGAATGAATATTTTCTATTGGATTTTACTACTGAACGAAGGTTATTTTTATTTGATATATTAACTGAAAGGATACATCTAGTTAAATTATGGAAGAATTCCTTCTGCGGCTTAGACTACTGTTGTAATGTGGTAAACTATAGGATAACCTCACAGTCAATCGTATTTTTGTAAATCTATCTATGTACAAAATGGAGATGGGACCGAAATTATATACATGTGTATTTACATTACTCTAGGTAAATTACAGAGCCATAATACTTATTAGAGGTTTCCTTTCTCACACATATTAGAATCATAATCAAGAAGAAACGCTATGTATGACAGGAATTTCAAGATATATATACAGTTGGTAATCTATACAAATATTATAGAAAAACTGGAATTGATTGTCTACAACGGGAATAGTAATATGTAGATATGTCTATTCATATATTACATATTTGAGTTGATTTTAGATGTTGCATTGGTTTTGTCACCATGCAACATTGGGATCATCACCAACTCACTAGGTGGCAGTTCACTCTCGTAACTGCCTCAGAGACTAGACTAGGTGGTGGTTTACTCTTGTAACTATTGGTGTGTATCCAGATCAATATAGACCACTAATATGGCTCATTGTTTACTCATGTATCCTATATATATTGTAAATTATTCACTCTTTGAGTGTGGAATACAATTAATGAGAATTCTTCCATTCTTTCTCTCTTGCTTCTTCTTTCTCAATTTCTCTCTGCAAATGTGTGTGGTATTTTCTAGATAGATCTATTCTATGCAGGTTCAACACATTTACATGGTATCAGAGCCGATGGACTACTAATAAAAATCTACACCAATTTTTTTTGTAGATACAAAAGATTGAAGACAACAAAAAGATGGATTATTCGCCAGAAATATTTCTCACGCATCATAACTATTTGGAGTGGAAGCCAAAGATTCTACTTCTTCTCAGAAGTAGAGGCTTATACCAAATAACCATGGAAATGGAAGTAGATCCTGATTCTGTCAATAAGATAAATGACTTTCTCAATCGACAAGATATGGCCATAGGAAGTATCGGCATGTCTGTTTCTCCCGAACTTTTCCATCAAGTATATAAAGAATCACAAGGATTAACTCCAAATGAATTATGGACCAGATTGGAGGTTCTATTTGGGAATAAATAATATTGAAAAGATTTCACGCAGGAGGTTGAAAAGACAGAGCCAGAAGAGAAGCCATCAGAAGATCAAGCTTCTTATTATGAAGAGTCTTCTACAAAGGTTTTTTCATAAATTTGTATTCGAATAATTGAATATGATGTCTACTCCATTTCAGATTTGTTTTCTGAAATTCATGTGGAAGATATATGGCATGAATTTCATTATTTACATGTAGAAACTTTTGCATACACCATGCATGCATCTCAGGAGTCACATGCAGACACTTTTGCATGCACCATGCATGCATGTCAGGAGACAAAAACAGAGTCGTGCACATCATACTTTGCAGAAACACATTGGATATTTGAATTCCTCTCGGGAAAATATCCAATTTAAAAAAAACAATTGTCCAAAACGGAGTCTGGGAACTGAAGTTATGATCATTTCAAAATCAACAAAATTTCAGCATTTTTTTGGAAACGGCCGTACGGTTTTCAAAATTTCATCCAAAATTTATTTTGATATTATTCATTACAAGAAGATAAAGTGGATATGTGTGGAAATATCAATGATGTATATACTTCATCAGATCCGTGCAGAAATCTACATATTCAACAAAATCTTCAAAGAGCACAAACTTGCACAGTTGCGAGGTCTTCTTGGAGTGAAGGACATGGTTGCTTAGAAACTGCCTTTAATTCCTTATCATTTTTTATTTTGTGCATTGTAATTTGAGGGGGGCCTTTGTTCCCATGAGGTTTTCCCTCTTTCCTCGTTTAGTTCAATGTATCTTTTGTATTTGGGTACCTAACATGGCCTTATAGTTGGGACCCATTCTTTATTTTCACCATAGTGATGTTCAGGGGGGGTGTTGGAGTTACTTCACACACACCTAGGATTTATTTTTCCTAAGGTTATTCCTTTTTTATTAGTCATAATTATTCATTATCCAGTCTCCTATATTTTAGGGGAGAATATTCCACCTGGAGAATATTCTCTTTCAGTTGAAACTTCAATTTGACTAGTTGAGTTGAGTTTAGATGTTGCATTGGTTTTCTCACCATGCAACATTGGGATCATCACCAACTAATGAAATCTTTCCTTGGGATGATCATATACTGTCACATTACCCTTGATTCCATGATTTAACTCCTCACTACTCTATGTTCATTGAGTTAACTGAAGACTAGTTGACTAGTTAACTCAACTAGGTGGAAGTTCACTCCCGNTTTGACTAGTTGAGTTGAGTTTAGATGTTGCATTGGTTTTGTCAACATGAAACATTGGGGTTATCACCAACTCACTACTCTTTGTTCAGTCAGTTAACTAAAGACTAGTTGACTAGTTAACTCAACTAGGTGACAGTTCACTACCGTAACTACCTCAGAGACTAGACTAGGTGGTAGTTTACTCTTGTAACTATTGGCGTGTGTTCAAATCAATATAGACCACCACTATGGCTCATTAGTTACTCTTGTATCCTATATCTATTGTAAATTATTCACTCTTTGAGTGTGGAATACGATTAATGAGAATTCTTCCATTCTTTCTCTCTTGCTTCTTCTTTCTCAATTTCTCTCTGCAAATGTGTGGTATTTTCTGGCTAGATCTATTCTATGCAGGTTCAACACATTTACAATGGGTACCCTTGCAAATAAAAAGGATCCAATCATTGGGTCATGATAATAAATCCTTTGAATACATATACCAAAAGGAAAATCAAAGATAATCTTCTAATAATTAAAATGAACAACAAGTATAGAACGAAATGTATTTAATTACTTTACACAGACTTTGCACAGAATAATACTTATGCCGAATACCATTTCTTGAATGGTGGTTCCTACCCTCAAAAATGATAATAACAACATAGGTTACCTTAAACAATAAGTTTATTTAGATTCATATGTTGCAGGTTAGAGAGTGTTTCCATATGAATCATTCGGGACATAGGGTAACCACTCTACTTTTACTATTGAGTGAAAGTTACAGAAAGCCCCTTTTTAACGTTTCAATGGGTGGGTGGCCTATTAGGATTCACGAAGGAAAAATTCTCGAGGACATGATCCTCAGCAGGGTTTCTACCCTATCAGAGTTTATTCAGAGATTAATACTTCCGCGTGGACTCACAGGGTTTTGAAACTAGATAAAAATAACTTTTGGCTAAGGTTAATCCGTAGAAACGAATAGAGGGACACTGCGAAACATTAAGTAAGTGCAACCACGTAACCCTTCTAAGAGGATTGTACAAGAATGTAGATGTTGGGGTAATGGAGGGGTATTGAAAGGGTGTTGAAATGCATGAAATCAAACACCAATGAAGACCTGCCTCCTTGAAGCAAATTTAACCCCGAGAGTTATGAAAGGAATGGAAACCATAGAAAAATTATTTCAAAAGGAAATCATAACCATAGTTCTAGAATAAATATTCTTCCTCTATAATAAGAAATGAGTATTCCTTTCAATTTGTAAATTTATAGTAGCATCAAGGACTTACCAGGGCGGATGGGTAAGGACGCCTGTCCTCCACCAAGTGAAATTTTTCTGAGCAATCAATCCCTCCTCGAGAAGGAAATCGTAGATTTTATTTGGAGAAATATGTGAATGATGAGGAGACCATCTAACCCTAAGAGATCTCTCACTACCAGAGTAAATGTC
This sequence comes from Picea sitchensis, assembly GCA_010110895.2. NCBI lineage: Eukaryota > Viridiplantae > Streptophyta > Pinopsida > Pinales > Pinaceae > Picea > Picea sitchensis. The sequence continues at coordinate 94,514 of SNQJ01S0051606.1, forward strand.
ATTAGTACACTAAGAGGCTTGGGTCATGTGATGGGGCATAGTTGGCATGACCATACTAGACGAGGGGTCAAGTGACAACCATCATTTTTCACACACACACAGAAGTCCATTAATGGATAGACCAGAGTCTTCATTCCCACGTGAAAAGAATCTTACCCTTCACATTAAATGAGTAAGAATTAAAGAGGGTCCCTTCATGACACGACCACTAGAAACTATGAACTATAACTATTGTAATTATAGTTAGTATATCGTTCGAAGAACCATCGTTCAGTTGAGATATCGGGCAGGTCAGGTAGGCTTAAACAAGTTATTAGGATGAAATTTTATTATTATAAAACCTTTATGTAAATGGTGACTGATAGATATTTAAGCAAGTTTTAGTTACAAGGGACTTTGTTCGGAGACTTTAGTCATACAAAGAATAATGCCAATATTTTTATGTTAAGCCAACAATTTTCCACTAAGGGTGTACTCCTGACCCCTTTGCGGTGTGCATAGTATACAAGCTTTGTTTTTGAAAGACCAGTGGATATTTACCATTGCGCACTAGGATAGAGGTATTTTTCTTAGGGAATAATTTAATATCGTAAGTCCTAAGTTCTTTATAGTCTATGTCCAAGATAATATATAAATGTATATATGATAATTAGAGTAACTTTAGGAATGATGAGAATGTTAGAGTGATGGAAGGTTATTCACTTAGGAACTTTGTTCCTTGTATGTTACACTGTAAATAAATTTCAACGTTGATAATCATAATATAAGAAAACTTATCAGAGTTTAACAATGGAGATAATTGTCACCTTCCCCTAATTACGAGTCTATTAATTGAATTGGAGATTAATGTTCCTTAGAAAAAAAAAATTATGGAGAATTTGAGGTACATTACATATGGTATCAGAGAAAAGGTTACAACACTTGGACCTTCAACATGGCAAAATTAATTGGTTAGCACATATTTCTGTCTATATAAAACTAACAAACCATTACTGTTACAAACAAAAAAATCCTTTCTATTTTTTGTTAATCATGGCAGCCCAGGATGACGTAGAAATCAGACTTGATGGGAATCTTGAACAAAGACCTCCTGAAGATCCAAGACAGAATAGTGACGGAATCTCACCTACTGAAGTTCTGGAAACGATGAGGAATCTCATTGTTGAGCTACAAGTTTTCAAAGAAGACAATGAGAAACTTAAGAAGGAACAACAGGAACAACAAGAAATAAATGAAGTCCTTTTGTGTAGTATAGTAACAAAGAAAATCCCAAAGGATGATAACCATGAAGAAGAGGTCAGTAAAAGGGCCTCCAAGAATTCTAGTCCTGAAGAAAAAAAAGGGGATAACTCATCTAAAGGTACACCTTCAACTGAAGATAAAACAAAATCAGACAGAAAAAGAAAACAAATAGATCACCTTGAGGGAGAATTTAAGAAAATCAAACACGCAATCTTTGATGGGGAATCCAAAATAGGGGAGGAAGCTTAAGCATGTTTATTATACATCAATAAGTATTTTCAGATCTGCAACTATTCCAACAATATGAAGGTCAGAATGGATATCTATAATCTGAAAGGAAAAGCCATCATTTGGTGGAAATATCTGAAATTGGCTAAGGGCCTAAAGGAGAAACAGATGGAATGGTCGAACTTCAAGAAATAATTTAAGAAATAGTACCTATCTGAAAGTTAATACGAAATAAAAAATAAAAAAAAATTATATGAGTTATGACTTGGTCAAATGGCTATGGAAGATCTAATAAAAAAATTCTTGGAATTACTAAGGTTTGTACCTTATATCCGGGAGGATAAAGTGAAAATCCAACGGTTCCTAAGTTGTTTACCATAGTCCTACAAGGACAAAATCGAATTTGATAATCCCAAGTACTTAAGTGAAGTATTTAGGAAAGCCCAAATGTGTTACGACCAATACAAACAGTAGGAAAAATTTCCCAAGTCTTGGAAAGACAAGAAACAAGACCGAATGAACCAACGGAAGAAGGGATACCAGCCAGCTCCTTATTGAAACGCAGGAAAAATATTTCCATTAAAATATTTTCACTCAAACAATCTGAATACAAAAGGAGGTGGTAAACCGATAAATTTGGGAACAAAGAAGTTTGGGGACAGTCCCTGTGAACCATTAAAATGATGGGAATGTGGATAAGCTCATATAAGGAGGAACTGTCCACGTTTGATTTCAGCAAACAAAACTACTGTTCACAATTTACAAGAAGCCTCTACAATAGGGGATGTAGGCAGAAGCTTACATCAGATCAATGCAGCTGTGGATGGCCGACAAGCTGACCACCAGCCCTCTGTGGTGGAAATTGAAGGTAAAATCAATAACACTCGAATTTTTGTTTTAATTGATCCTGAAGCTACGTTAAGTTATATCACTCCTGGTATAGTAGAGTCAAATAAAATTAAGAAAATAAGACACACAAAATCGTGGCTGGTACAAATAGCAACGGGATCTAAAAGGAAAGTTGTCAACTTTATTTCTAATTATGATTTCAGTTTAGGTGGTCAAAACATAAAGAAAAATATGAACATTCTACCGCTGGGATATTATGATGTAATTATCGGAAAGGATTGGTTAGAAAGGCATAAATCAGTGCTAGATTGTTATGAAAAAAACACTTAAGTATAAAGAAGAAAATGACACCGCTAGGGCAATTCAAGGTATACAAAAATCAGTATTAGTTAGACATATTTCAGCAATGCAATTCAAGAAATGCATGAGAAAGGGTTGTCAAGTTTATGTCATCCAAGTAAAAAACCTGTTAGAAAAAGAAAATAAACCCAGCTTGAAGGATTTTGTCATTTGGTATGATTTCAGAGATGTGTTTGTTGATGATATACCTGAATTACGCCCACGGAGGGAGATAAACTTCTCTATCGACCCACGACCTGGTTCAACCCCTATCTCGAAAGCACCATACCGAATGAGCTTTCCGGAATTAATAGAACTAAAAATTAAACTACAGGAATTATTGGACAAAGAATATATCAGAACGAGTGTTTCACCATGGGGAGCACCAGTCTTGTTTGTGAAAAAGAAAGATGAAACTCTGAGATTATGCATCGATTACATACAATTAAACAAGATGACTATTAAGAAAAATACCCCTTACCTAGGATAAATGATTTGTTCGATCAAGTAGGTGGGGCAAAGATTTTCTCGAAATTGGATTTACGATTTGGTTATCGCCAAGTTAGGATAAAAGATGAGGACATAAGTAAAACAACTTTTTGAATGAGATATGGGAATTACGAATTTGTAGTTACACCTTTCGGACTCACTAACGTGTCAGCCATGTTTATGTGTTTAATGAACAATATTTTCCTTCAGTACTTGGACAAGTTCGTGTTGGTATTTATTGATGATATTCTAGTATATTCTAAAACAAAAGAAGAACATGAAGAGCACTTAAGAATAGTTCTGCAAACTTTAAGGAAGCACAAACTGTATGCTAAATTCAATAAGTGTGATTTTTATCAGAAGAAAATACAGTACCTAGGACATGTAATATATGTGGAAGGCATTGCATATGATCCTGAGAAAATAAGATCCATCATGGAATGGTTGGTACCTAAGGATGTAGCAGACATCCAGTCATTCATGGAAATCACTGGATATTACCGTAGATTTATAGAGGGATTTTCCAAAATTGTTTATCCTATCACATCGTTACAATAGAAGGGGGCCAAGTTTAACTGGTCACAGAAGTGTCAAGAAAGTTTTAATAAGTTAAAGTAATTGTTAACAACCGCACCCATTTTAAAGGTAGAAGATCCGGAAAAAGACTTCACCGTCTGTGTAGATGCAAGTAAAGAAAGACTAGGTGGTGTCCTAACTCAAGAAGGGCATGTAATTTGTTATGAGTCCCAAAAACTGAAGGAACACAAACGAAACTACGTCACTCATGATTTAGAGTTGGCAGCTATAATACATGCCTTAAAAATGTGGCAGCACTACATAATGGGCAAAAAAATTCTATTATTGACAGATAACAACGATGTGAAATTTTGTTTTAGTCAGTCGGACCTTAATGCAAGGCAATCAAGATGGCTAGCCTTCTTGAGCGAATTTGACTTTGAGGTAATACATATCAAGGGTAAGGAAAATAAAGTAGCTAATTATTTAAGCAGAAGAGTTCATAGGTTGTTTGAAATAAACATTAGCAGGGCAGAAAGCGATCTTGAACAAAGGATAAAGACTCCAGGTAATAACAATGAAAATTACACTAAAACAGTGGCATAATTACATAACACTACAAAAAATTCAGACAAAACAGATTTGAGTGTGGACAAAAATGGTCTACTACGATTCAAAAACATAATATGCATACCAGATTCGGCAGAATTAAAGTTAACCGTTTTGGATGAAGTTCATAAGAAACCATATTCTGGTCATCTCGGATACCAGAAAATGATAAAAACAGTAAGAAAGATATTTTATTGGCCTAATATGAAGGGATAAACAATAGAATACTTAGCTATGTGTCAATATTGTCAGCAGGTAAAATCCGAACACCAACATCCAACCAGCCTATTATAGCCCTTGCCGGTGCTAGAATGGAAATGGGAGACTATATCACTAGACTTTATTACAAGTTTTCCTAGAACTCATAAACAAAATGATTCAATTATGGTGGTAATCGATAAACTTAGTAATTCTGCACACTTTATTCCTATAAAGTCTAATTTTAAAGCTATTAACATCGCTGAAATATTCATGAAATAAATTTTTAGATTGCATTGTATTCCTAAAATGGTGATTTCATATAGAGACATAAAATTTACATCTTCTTTTTGGAAAGAATTGTTTGCAAAGTTGAATACTAAGTTGAATTTCAACACGAGTTATCATCCAAAAATGGATGGACATACTGAATGAACAAACCAAATCGTAGAAGATATGTTTTGCATGTACGTAAGAACAAAACCAAGCAAGTGGGAAGACTACCTGCACTTGGTAGAATTTGCGTGCAACAATGGGTACCAAACTTTGGCTAAAATGAGCCCCTTCGAGGTACTTTACAGCATAAAGTGTATGACTGCAATTATCTGGGATAACCTGATTGACAGACTCATGGTTGGACCAAAGATACTCCAAGAAATGGAGAGCATGGTAAGAAAAGTACAACATAAATTAAGAGAGGCACAGGATAGACAGAAAAGTTGTGCGGACCAGAAAAGAAGACACTTGGAATTTCAAGTGGGAGACCACATCTATTTAAAAGTCAAAGCCTAGAAAATTTCACTAAATCTAGGGAACTGTGCCAAGTTGTCACCTAGGTTTTGTGGGCCTTTCAATATATTAGCTCGAATTGGACCTGTAGCATACCAACTTGCACTTCCAGCCAATCTAAAAATTCATAATGTATTTCATGTTTCTTTCTTAAAGAATTATGTTCATGACCCTACTCATATGATCGATTGGAACTTGGTGCAGGTGGAACCAGAAGGTGATTTCCAAGAGGAACCTCTACACATTTCGGACTGGAGAGAAATAGCACTTCAGAACAGAGTTGTCGCTCATGTAAAGGTGCAATGGAAGCACTTTACCCCTAAGGAGGCCACTTAGGAGTTGGATAGATATTTCCAGAAATCTCATCCAATCCTATTGCAATAAAGGAACTAACACTGAGGACAGTGTTTTATTAAAGGGGGAAAGGATGTGACATCCCCAAAAATAAATTATTTTTAAGTTTGAAATTTCTTAGGAAAATTATTCCTTTTTTGGTAAATTCGAAATTGGAATTTTTTTGTCATTTATGCAAATTATGAATTTCGAATTTAGTTAGTTGTTATTAATGATTATGAATATTTGGAAGAGATATGATTTGACCCAACCAACTACTTGACTATGACACTTGTATGAAACAAAATATTTTGTAATTATTGCTGAAGGACAAATGGAACAACCATGTTGAAATGAGCTGACCATGACTCTATGAGTGGGGAACATGTTGGAACTACCTTAGGGCATATTTTTACAAGTGGAAAATCAAGAATTTGGCCATTGGAAGCCCCTGAAAAATCAAGGATTGGAAAGCTGTGAAAATTCCCAATGGGGGGGAAAATACCTAGGCAAAAATGACTTGCATATATGGCATATGAGAGGAGGCAGAACGTTGCCTAGTATGGTGGGGAAAAATCATTGATCTCTTGTTGTTATGAACACTGATTTCTGAGTGTGAGGCAAGGAGAAGTTGTTGAGACTAAAATACTATTTCTGAGGAGAAGTTTTGAGTTCGCCCTCATAGATTCATGGTTAGGCTAGGAGGAGAACGAGACAAATGATTTGGCTGTTCTGTTCTAAGGTTGGGAGGAACGTCGTTGTTCCATTTGTTATTCGCTAACTATTCAGATATGTCATCTTACTCCTTTCTATGACTGAATGTTGTATGGTTTAATAACTGGTAGGATGTATCTGTTTAATACTAAATAGAAGTATTACTATGGGTGAAATTTTGTTTGAATGTTGTCAGACTTATAAACTGACAGAGTGCCTCTAAACTAATTCTGAATGAAGCTTTTTTGTTGGATTTTACTACTGAACGAAGGCTATTTTTATTTGATATATTAAGTAAAAGGATACATCTGGTTAAATTCTGGAAGAATTCCTTCTATATCTTAGACTATTGATTTAATGTGATAAACTATAGGATAACCTCACAGTCAATTGCATTTTTGTTAATCTTTCTATGTACAAAATGTAGATGGGACCGAACTTATATACATGTGTATTTACATTACTGTAGGTAAATTATAGATCCATAATACTTATTAGAGGTTTCCTTTCTTGCACATATTCGAATTAGAATCAAGACGAAACGCTATGTATGACAGGAATTTCACGATATAT
>SNQJ01S0051607.1:3030-46117 GCA_010110895.2 Picea sitchensis
TATATATGTCTAGGCAATGTAAGGAGAGATATAGAGAATACATCTATGTGATGTTAGACAGATGGCTAAGTGCTAGATCTATTTGATCGATGGATTGTAAGAGCTCTATGCATAATGTGTGAAGCTTGCAGAGATGAGTGCAAGTGACTGTAGAAGGCTTAGTGTTGTAACCTAACTCGGGGAAGGCAGATCTGGAGAGGTGCGCACAGATATCCTATCCTATGTGGAGTAGGATTTTGTGGCTCTGTGCATGTAACTGATTGACTGAAGACAATAAAGAAGAAGAGTTGGTGGACGTAGCCCCAGGGTGGGGGTGAATCACGTAAATGTTGTGTTGTCCTGCTTTGTGCGATGTCTTGATATGTTTATGTCTTTACTTGCTAAAGTGCTTTGATATAGATAGATAGATCTGCTTATGCTTTGTGCTAATGATGTATATGGATTTAGAACTGACCTATGTGAATGTGCTTAGTGCTTGAATATGATAGATTTAATCTACCTCTTTATGATAAGTGCTTAGATACATCAGATCTGAGTGAATGGTGCGATGCTATGTTTTATCTGTGTACTAGAATAGTGGTTAAATATTGATGAATTTTCGGTGCTAAGTGCTTTGTTAAGTATTACAATCACATATTTGTGTCCCAGCTAAGGTTGCAGACACCTAAGTCCTACAACCACCCCTGCCTCTACCTCGGGTGAGACTTCATTTGCTTTGCAGGTGTTGTCGAAAGGGCTGGTAGTTAGGGTTTTGTTGGTGCATTGTTGTAGCGTTGAACCTTGGGTCTTCCCCTGTGCCAACAAACTGTTACAATGGAATATCCACAACAATTTACATATCAATTTCTACAATAACAAATAGTAAAATAAAGTTGGAAATTTATAGATATATGCAAAACCTAAAATACAATGAGTGAATGGAGATCGATGAAACAACAACAACAACAACAACAAAAACTTCTAAATCTCGATGCTCTCAAATATAAACTCTCAACATAAACACATCGTTACATATTACAATAATCTTTCCTCATTGCTTTTGACCATGGAATAATCCTTATGGACCAATTCTCTTGCGAGATCACAAGAGAAAGACATATATTATGCTTCATGCACAATTGTTGCATCAAATTCAAATCAATATGGATTAGATGCTTTGATTTTAGTTCAGCTTTTACCTTAAACATAAAATTGGATTCCTACCACTTATAACAAGTTATTTGGCAACATAATTTCAAAAATAGTAGATAATGATTATCCGTACAACTTGAGTGGGCCTAATGGTTAAGAAATGTGTTTCCTCATAATAGGTCACAAGTTCAAATCCAAAAGGGGGTAGGATATGCATACCTCTATAGAATTTACCAATCAAATCGTTGGTTGGAGGTGGTCTCATACATCAATTTGGTGCCTGGCTTGGCCGTGACCTTAACAATAGATGATTACTACTACTACTACTACTAATGTAACATGGCATAATGCATTCCATTTATATTATGATCAATCCATATATATTCTCTAATGACAAACTTTAAAACCATATCAAATATTTTTCTTTTTGTTTTGCATATGTATAGGCAACATAGGATCATGTGTCTCATGTGTATATACTTTTGATGTTCAATTGTGTTACATCAATGTAATCTCAATTAAAACAAGTTTAAAAAATATGATAGCATAAATGCCAATCTTGTTGTGTTTAGTCGATCGATTTGGCATTCATGTTGATCATGCTTTTATGAAAAAATCGGGCTTCCATGAATCTATTGGGATCATTTGTCGCAATGGATGGATTTCTCTATATGTATAATTCTATGTAAGCATAACAACGTTTTCAATTTAGGAAAATGTGAGAAACTTTCTGTTAGCAATAAAAAATGCACTGGCATTTTTGAAAGAATGATTCCTAATCTTGTAGGGAACATTTGACTAGCTTCCCGGGCTCCAAATTCAGATTTGAAAGCACCATTGGAAAGCTTAGGATTTGTAGATGTCGATCGACTATTTAATCATGCAAAATGGACTCTCCATGACTGAGAAATTTGATTTTGAAAAAATCTGTGCTTTCACCAACGCAAAAGGCAGAATTATAACTAGTTAGCTGGTGAAAGCTCCGCCTTTCACCAGCTAAGGAGAGGATTTTCGGGTAAATTAGCTGGTGAAAGCCTGTCATGGCCAGAATAGCCGAATTTTTTCCCAGATCGGGATTTTTTGGGTTTGAATGGTTTGAAATCTTCTTCAATAAGCTGGTTATGAATTATCAAATCAAAATCTGAAGACCATTCTTGGAGATGAAAGTCAAAAGGGAATTTTTTGACTAGATTTGGTCATTTTCAAGGGAAAAATGATAGGGATCAAATGACACATCACCCAATTCGAATTTTATCTTTGGAGGACCAAATCAAACAGCCTTGGGAGGCTAAAACTGCACTTAGTCAACAATCTACTATTTTTAGAGATCATTAAATAGGACCTTTCCTATTTTTTTATTTTATTTTCCATTCTAAATCCATTTTTATAGGATCTCATCCTACACTTGTTGTATCTGTTTTGATTTGACTATTTTTAGTAAATCTGATCCATCTTTCAAGGATCTAGATTTCATCTTGTAAGGCTATAAATCCAAAGACATTTGGAGCACTAAGGGGTTAAATTCTGGAGACACTTTTTGGCTATGTAACTTGAGCATTATCTTGCCATAAGAATGACAATTTTCTTTGGTCATTATATATCAGTCTGTCCACATTTTCACTATTATGCATTTAGTTCTATTCAGCTCAGTTGTTCAGAACTGTCATCTTCTGATATAACTCATGAATATGAATTAGATCTTCTTACATTCTTGTATGACCCTGCAGATTTGTACTTGGTTATCTTGAATGTCATTCTTCATATCTTGATTATTTTTGCTGTAACTGATATCTAGTTTCTCAAAGCACTGGTTTATTTAGAGGCATGACATGTTGTCTTTTTTCTAGCCATCCTCAGTTATCCCATTGATCCACACTTTGATTATTTATAATTTCTTAAGTTACCAAGCATTCTTAGCCTACAACCCTAGGAAGTTTCTTGGAGTGATAACACTTTCAATTTCAAGTAGAGCTAAAGAGTATTCTTTTGTTGATCGGATAATATAGTCAACGACAGTTTCTAGTCTGTCAAAAGTAAAGTGTCACTTGCTATGAACACAAAATATTGATTGTTATAAACAAGAAGAAATAAGAAATTAGAAGCTAAGAAGCCAAAAACGACAACCTATGCAACATCAACAACAAAAACCTTTGAATAGGGGAAGATCCTTGGATAGGAAGCAATGGGGAACATAAATTGTTCGATAAGTTAGTTAATATCCTTAGATACAAAGGGATAATATCCATGGCTAATGCAACAACAACTGAATATGGCACATTCTAGAGCCAATGGCAAAAGAAGGAAAAAAAAATAGAATTGGAAGGACATATTGTAGCACTGTGGGATACATTGATTAATAGAAATTTGATGGATAGTTCAATTAAGTTGAGAGATGTGGTATACACAACTAGCTTCTGATAGAAGGTGATATCTATAGCTAATGAACAAGAGGAATATTGGTGGTGGAAACTAGTTTGGAAACAAAAATCCCCTTTGAAGTCTAGAATTTTCTTTTGGTTGACTCTGAGCAATAAAGCTCCCACCTATGACATTCTGTAAAAGAGAGTTTGGTCTAGGTTAGGGTACTACATACTTTGAAAGTATCCTTATGGATTATACATTCTCTAAAAAAGTTCGAAAGGAGTCCCTCTCCTTGGCTAGAAATGTTAGAACTTTAGATTGACAAACTTTATTTGAGGGTTGTAAAAAATGGATGGAAGAGCCATTACTACTAAACCATAGGTTTCTCTCTATTATAGTCTCAAAGGGACTATGGATTATTATGAATCATATTATTTTCCAAAACTCGTCTTACTCTCCTTTGGAAGTTTTTTATAAAATCAAATATATTTATGAGGATCTAAAGCGTTCCTCGGGTGAAAAACCCCCAAGGGGCATAGAGGTATGTTGGAGATAGATTAAGTAAGAGCATGGGGTTTGTTTGCCCACGATTAGTCAATTTTAGGGCACAATGGTATTGAGGTATTTTGTTTATCTTTACTAATCACAACTACTCTTTCAAAGAGAACTTGGGAAGGGGTGACAACCACTAGGTAAAGCTAGATGTTGAAACTCTTATTGAGATTGGCTATAGAGAAGGAAGTGGAATTGCTTAAAGTCTTCAAAGACTCAATGTTGGTCATAGAGTGGGTCAACGCCACCTTCAGAGTCCAAAACTTGGTCTTGGAACCACTCTTGGACCAAATTAAAGAAGTGGTGTGGGAGTTTAATGAAATCACCTTCCAACAATGATACATGGAGCATAGTACGAGTGTTGATAAGTTGTTAATCATTGTTATCTATGAAAGAAACATAGGCTGGAACATATATCTTATTCACTCACTTAATATGTTTTTTCTATGTTTATTTACTTTGTTTTAAGATGCAGGGAAAACTTTAGGGGCTAAATTTCACCAATGGACTAATTTTTCATGATTTTTTCTAGAAAAAGTTTCACTAATTTCCATTTTATCTAAAACTATTCACTCAAACTTTGTAGGATAAAATTATTTTATCTAAAAAAATTGCCAAAATTCTATAGAAACTATATAAAATCCTTGGAAATTTGAATATTTTTACAAAAATGTCACCAAACATTTTACAGTTTGCATATTAAGGAATAGTAAGATTCATCAAGCTTTCTACATTTTAAGATAAATTTCCATTCTTAACGGCATCCATGTTAAGATGGATTATTAAATTTGTTTTGACTTCATCCCTTGAGGACTACATGATGGTTCTGCTTTTTACTTATAACTTTCATCACTATTGATGTAAAGCTCCAACCCTTTTTTTGACAAGCATAAGGTCATGTAACTATAGTGATAGAAAATTAGATAGGCCCTCTCTACAAGGATTCTATAAGATTCTATGCTAAGAGTGCTTCGATGCTTTCTAATTGTAATTTTTATTTCATTTTGAAGATAAAGGTACAATTTTTTTCTTGAGAAAAAAAAGGTTAAAAGGTGGATAAAGCCAATCCCTATAAGATAAAATTTTCCTTCAAATCTGGCAAGGGTTTTGTCGTAAGTCATAGTTCCACTTAATTGATAGGAACTTTGACTATAAAACCTTACCCTGAGGGTTTTGGTATATTGTAAAACAACCCATATCATTAGAATTTTGAAAAAAATGATTAGATCAAGATAGAACTTTGGTTTGAAATTGTAAAAAAAAATAAAAATTAACTTACTCTTATTTAATAGGAAAAATACACATGGAAATAAAAATAATATAATTGTTCAAATAAAATAATATAATTATGTAAAGACATATAATACAACAAAGCGCATCTGGTGTAGTGGTATCATAGTACCCTCCCACGGTACTGACCAGGGTTCGATTCCCTGGATGCGCATTGATTTTATTTTAATTTTGCTCTTCCCAGTTCTTTTCACTGAGATTATAATGAATTCAACTCCGCATTTCTTTCTTTTCGCCGAGACTATAATGACTTCAACTTTGCATTTTTTTATTTTTTTTGGAATTGGCTAACTCGAGGAGCAATTTTCTTTATCTTTTCTGCAGGTTTTTGGTTTTAAATTTTTGGTTGATTTTCTGATCATCTGGATTGATTTAAAATGAGAAAACCCTTGAGGTAAAGTTCTGAAATACATGGAACTTTGATCGTGCGAAACTCAAGCCACTGAAGACCATTTTTTTGCTTGAAAAATTGCTCTGGTACTGACCAGGGTTCGATTCCTTGAATGCGCATTGATATAATTTTAATTTTGCTGTCTCCAGTTCTTTTCACTGAGATTATAATGAATTCAACTAGGCATTTTTTTCTTTTTGCCGAGACTATAATGACTTCAACTCTGCATTTCTTTTCCTTTGGCGTAGGCTAATTCGGGAGTAATTTTCTCTCCGGAGTTACCTTTCCTACAGATTCTTGATTTTAAATTTCTGATCGATTTTCTGACCATCTAGATTGATTTAAAATGAGAAAACCCCTGAAATAAGGTTTTAAAATACATGAAACTTTGATTGTATAAAACTCAAACTACTTGGAACCAATTTTTTGCCCAAAAAATTTAGTATGCTTGCTCCCGAATTACTCTACTCCCTTTTCCTTTCTCGCAGGAGGGGAATAAGAAGATAACGAGAATACTCTGATCGAAAAGTCAACTTTGATTTCTACTAATGGCTTTCTGGGTTCTGCGTGCTAGTTGGTTGTCAAGATAGTCTCACACAGTACACAGGTCCCTAATTGGAATCTGCATTCAGAGATTTTATTTTCTATTTTCTAAACAGGAAAAAAAATTGCTATGGTTGTAACAGGAGTTATTGATGATGTGGAACAGGAAGGCTTGCAAAAGCATTTACCAAAATCACATCACGCCCGGTGGGACTCGAACCCACAATCGCTTGATTAGAAGTCAGACGCCTTATCCATTAGGCCACGGGCGCAAGCCAAGGCAAGTATTGAAATGTAAAATTAATTATTGTCTGACCTCTTTATACAATTTTCGACTTTTAACTGTATCCAGATTCCACAGTGTCTTAGAACTCTTGCTTTGTGATTGAAGATTGATTTTAAAAAAATCGCTACTCCACAATGAATTCAATCATCACCCTTTCCCATTTACGCAGAGATTATTTTAGCGGATTTACAACATCAGTGGCAACGTGCCCACTGTCAAACTTTGCCCAGTGTACAAAGATTCATCGGCATGAAGATACTTATAATAAATATAGGGTTTGACATAATAGATTTCAAAACCAGTGTTCAGGTTGTTGTCAGATGGTGGTGGCCTCAATTTCTTTACTATGTCAGGCTCGCAGCTAGATCTGTCTAGCAAATCATTCAGAGATGTTGTCACGAGTTAGGCTCAAATGAATCTCCCTTCTGTAGAAATGGGCGGGGCAGAGAAGGACCCCGTTGGGAGATTGAGTCGACAAAATTAGAGAAACAAAATGCAAAACATTTGTTTACCCAAAGCTGCAGAGAATCCAAGGTAAGAAGTTACTTCTGCTATCAATGACACTTACATTCAATGCATGAAAGATCATGTTGTAATTGGTAGATTTATGGGCATTTGGCCCTTTGAAAAAGGGCTCATAAGTTGGATCAAATCCAAACGGAAGCTCAAGGACCAAGTGGATTTCACGTTGGGATCTAAAAGTTTTTTCACAACAATTTTTTACTACATTGAGGATAGGGAGATAATTTTCAAAGAAGGTCCCTACTTCTTTAACTCTGTAAGTTTGCACCTGTGCTATTGTAAAGAGCAATTTATCTCGAAAAAAGGAGGATTTTATTGAAGCTCATGTTTGGATTTGTATGTACCCATTCCCCTAGGAGTTAGGGGAAAAAGAAACCCTAAAGGGGATTATAAATTTGTTGGGATCTTTTGTCAAGATTTTAGAGGTCATAAGAATGGGGAAATACACATCATATACCAATATATATATATGTGTGTGTACATGAATGTGGTTGGAACTCTACCAAAATCCATAACCATAAGCTTTCAAGAAATGGATTGGGTACTAATGTTGGATTACAAGCACATCCCCTTTCGCTGCCACAAATGCCATGAACATGGACACCTTTTTTAGAGATTGTCCACAAAATGTTGGGTCGAGCATAGATAAATCCAAGACAACAATTGATGTTGAGGGTTTCGCCAGAGTTTCCAGTAAGAGAAAGTCGAGTAGGAAAGCCAATAATGCAACCCCCAAACCCAAAACTACCAATGGCAACAGTTTTAAGGTCCTAGCAAATGCAAAAGAAGATCCAACATAGGTAGGGGAATCCTCGAAGAATGGCCAGCATGAGATCCAAGATATCTCTCCTAACTTGGAGGACAAGAAGCATCAAGAAACAGGGATGCAAGATCCCAACCAAATTACAGAGGAAAATAAGGGCAAGGACCAAGATATGGCAACATGAGAGGAAATACAACTTGAATTTAAGGAAGAAAATTCAATGCAAGGCATGGATATTTAATAAGTGGAAATAGATCTGCCAACACTCATAGATCAACATGGAGAGTAGTATTTATCCAAGCTCTCAATACCTCCACTCCAAGAGCTTCAACAAGAAATGATCAAGGGAAAGATGAGGTCAGATAGTATATCACAAAGGCACAATTCCCTAGGACTTGGAATCGAAACCACCCCCCTCAAATCTCAAAAAACATCTCTCGTAGATGAGAAGAAAAGAGGTTGCAAAACTTCCAAACATAAATTGGAGGAAATTGGAGCATTGTTAGTAGACTTTGCACAAACCATTAGGCTTTCAGAGAAATATTTTTTATCTCAACTCAAGGTTTAAGATGAAGATCATCTCATGGAATATAATATGCCTCAAAGCACCAAGCAAGCAACGCTTGCTTAAGTGAAGAATAACACATGAAAATACCATAGTTGTCATGCTATAGAAAACAAAATGTGACCAAAATTCTATGACTTCCATAGCTCATAAATGTTAGAGAGGGAGCAAAAGGTTCATAATAAGCACAATCAGATTCATGGGAGGTTTAGCCTTATTGTGGGATCCAACCCAAGTAGCCATGGAACACTTGCTTGACTCAACCAATCTTCTTATAGTCAACTATAGAATAATTGAATCTTAGGATCGAGGTTATATCACTAATGCACATAGACTTGCCAATCCCACCCTCAAAAGATCCTTCTTGGGCATTATGTTGGCTACAAATGGGCTTATGTTGGGTCAGCCTTGGGTAATAGGGGGTGATTTCAATATGACAACATCTTTCCTAAAGAAAATGAGGTCATATAAGGTTGGATAATGAAAGCTTATCTTTCAAAGAAACCATCAATAAACTAAGATTGGTTGATATTCAAACCACCAATGGATGTCACACGAGGAATAATAAAAGAGGAGGCACACAACATAGCAATAAGGCTAGATCGTTTTATAGTTTATGAGACTCTAATACAAAGACAATTGGCTCTTAGAACTGAAATTTTACCTTTCTTGGGCTCAAACCATTGGCCAATTGGTCTTTCTTGCGATAGCTCCTTCATACCTAGACCAAAACCGTTTAGGTTCGGGAAGTTTTGGCTTGATAACCCAGGCTTCTTGCTAAATCTAACAACCTAGTGGCATCAAATATTTCCTATGGATGGTTTAAAAATGTACCATTTTCAACAAAAATTAAATCAAAATAACAAGATTTGGAACAAAGAACTATTCGACAATATTTTCCAGGCCCATAACCAACTAGGAAAGGAGATGGATGAGCTACAAGCCTCTATCATTTGTGAAGGCATGATGCATGAATACATAGACCGAGAAATCTACCTCAATAAGGAATTGAACATATGGACCAGGCAGGAAGAAACCCTCTAGGGGCAGAAATCAAGAATCATATGGCTCAAAGAAGGTGATAGAAACTCGATTTTTTTCCACAACTCTATAATTAATCGAAGAAACCATATTGGATCTCAAATCTCAAGTCCACAACAGGGGAAAATCTAGAGAAGCATTGAGATATTGAATTGGAACTCAAGAATCATTTCAACCAGATTCTTTTTAAGCTTGCAATGGACAATAAAGTTTCCATTCAAAATATCATTAGATCGATCCCCACCCACCTCAATTTCCCCTAAACAAAATTTAAGTATGTTGCACCTTATTTCCTTTGAGGAGGTATCCTAAACAATGAAGGAAATGGTGTTGAGCAAATCCTCAGGCCTTGATGGATGACGACAAATGTTTCAATATTGTTGATCAATTGTAGGAAAGGATGTTTGGGAGGTTGTGGAAAGTTCCAAAGTATCTTGAAATATTCTTAAAGATCTCAATGCTACTGTTCTCACTCTCATTCCTAAGGATGATCAAAACACAAATATTGCGGATAAGTTTAGACCCATCTCCCTGTGCAATGTTATGTACAAGATTATAACAAAAATCATAGCTAACTGTTTGAAGCCCATTATGACGAAAGTAATCTCGCAAGAACATGGTGGATATGTTGAACTGGATGGCATAATTGTAGCTCATGAAACTATCCATTCCTTGAAAGTCAATAAAGCTCCACGTATGATGATCAAGTTAGATGTGTCTAAAACTTATGATTGATTGAGCTAGACTTTCCTTCAACATGTATTCACAACCTTTGGTTTTTGTCAAGATTGGATCCTCTGGGTTACAAATATGATCTCTTATCCCTTTTTTTCAATTATGATTGATGGTTCTCCTTGATATACCTTCAAACCCTCATGGGATATACAACAAGGTGATCCTATGTTCCCTTTCTTGTTTATTCTTGCAGGTGAAGGTTTAGGTCAAAGTTTCAAATCAACTCTATCCGGGGGCCTCATCAAATGAATCAAGTTGAATCCCAATGTCGACCTCCTTTCCCATTTACAATTTGTTGACGACATTTTTCGGCTAGGAGCTCCTTCAATTCAGGAAGCTCAAGCCTTCAAACTCATCTTGGACACATTTATGCTAGCGTTTGACACGACGATAAATCATAGCGAGTTTGTGATTTCTTCTTTAATAATCCCTTCAATGTTCAAACCAACATCCAAAGAATCATGGGTTTCCAAAATGGATCCCTTCCCTCTAAATATATAGGGGCTTCACTTCTCAAAAATAACCTGAGGAATGCCTCTTGGGAAGACATGCTTTCTGAATTAGAAGCCAAGCCTAACTACTAGACCTTCAAGTTCCTAACCCTCCCTAGTAAGATTACTCTAATTAAATATGTTCTCCAATCAATGCCTCTTTATATTTTTTCTTCTATGTCTACCCCTACTAAGATTCTTAAATCTATATGGGTCCTTAAGATATCCTTCCTTTAGGGGGGTCCTTCAAGGGAACAAATATGGGATTGTTATCCCCAATTTCTAGGAATAACTGGGAGATCATGTCTTGAGGCCCACAGGTCCTAGACATGGAGTACTGAGAGCAGGATTGACTTGAGCATGGCCCTGGAGGGCCCATCCTTTTCTTCTTTCAACGGATTCATCTTGTCAGCAACAACAACATCCATCACCATTGGCTTGGTCTTGTATCAAAGAAGGCTCTTGCTCCATGAGGTAATTGGTCCAGGTATCATGGTCTGTGCCACTTTTGATCATTATAACCTTTGGATATATGTGTCTAACTCCTTTTGTCTCTGACAACTGCTTGGATCTTACATTAACCCACTTGACCATGTTTGGGGAGATTGACAGGGTGTCCTAGCAAGCCTGTACCCATGGGTTTTGGTTTGCCACCAAGGGGATTTATGAAAATCCATCGTCTGCTCCCATCATACCGCCACTTTTTCATCTTATCTCCCGCTCATTTATCCCATTCCCTTGGTCCGAGCATTGGATTGACCTGTTTGTAGGGTTGCACCTTATCTTGTGGGAAGAAGGGGCTAAAGGCCCAGAAGGTAAAAGCAATTGGTAAAAGATAAAAGCCTAGAAATAAAACCTCGAGATGCCTCGCCCAGGGATCCCCGAGAAGGCAAAAAAAAGCATCTCAGCAAGAAACAAGAGGGACCCAGAAAATAATAAACAAAGACCTAGCCAAGAGGATAGGGGGTCTCATCACGAGCCAACCTATTAGGTTCATGGGTACCTAACAGTATGACATTGCCACTATCTGGTTACCACACCAGGGCAGTGACCTTTGGTTGCATGGCCGAGGGAAAGGGGGTCTCATCACGAGCCAACCTTCCCATCTCTGTGAAAGTACTTGTGGATAACACTGTCAGCTCTGGTCACCATGCCAAGGCAGTGTCCTCTGGTTAGACCTTGAATAAAAATAAAAAGAAGAAGAAAAAGCAAAATAAAGAAAGAATAAAGGCAAGAATAGGCTTGGAAAAAATTGCATCCATGACGGGTACAACTCTCCTTCTACAAAGACACCCACAGATAACATTATACATCCCTAGATCTCACTCTACCCACTTGTCTAGACATCCCCTAGCCACAACACCTCGTTTACATGGCTTGGATGAAACCTTCCTGGGAACTTCCCTTCTCTTGTGGATACTAGCCCAATAAGATGTCTTGTCCTTTTCTTTTATCTTGTATTGTGGATTTTTGTAATATCTTTGAGCTATTGAATGATATATCAGGGTTTTTATCCATATGTTTGATAATATTAATGATGAAATGTGATTGACATTGCTATGATCCCTGTGACTAATGAGCCCATAGAGGGTGTAGTTTTTGATGTGCAGGACCATGCCCGATGGATAGGTACCATTTGGACCAGTACATATGGGGAGATGATTAGTTCGGACCTCCATGGGGTTGAAGATCCCATCAGATGGTTGCTGAGACCCCGTCAGAGGGGCAGAGACAGGACAGTGTTTGACCGAGGTTTTGCACCGGAAAAGAAGAGGACGTTTCACCAGAGACACTTTGGCAGAGCCAGGCCTAGGGGGAATGATCCCTTTTCAGTGGAATGTTGGCCTTGGAAGGCTCAGAGCGTCCCCATCCTTACCATGACGTCATCCAGCTTCATGGTCATTCTTGGAGATAGACTGGGTAGCAGTGGCACATGTGGCATGTTGGAGAGACCCTTGGGGGGCTAATGTTTTTCTCCTGGATGTCTCATGTTCCCTAAAAGGGGCTAGCACCTCCCTTGAAGGGGATTTTACCTTTATTACAACTCAGTTAGGGTTTTAGTTTGACAATTTAATGTTAAAAAAGTATTTTGGTCTTGTCGACCATTTTTTATGACCTAAAATTAATTAAGGTCATTGATACACTATATATTGAGGGTTTTCACTCTCATTTTGACATAACACATCATTCACTCTCCTAGTGAGGTCTGATTTTTGCGCCCTGTTAGGGTTATTGGTTTATTTGAGGAAGGCACACTTGTTTGAGGAGGATATTTTTGGCATTCTATGGTGTTTTTCTTGAAGGAAGGTTTACAACTAGGGTTTGCATGCTATTTTCTTGATGATTTGTAAGTATTTTTCTGCAAAACTTCTTGATTGAATGGTTGTAGTTTAATTTCTTGCATCTATTTATAAATATTGTTGAATCAACCCTAGGGGACAAACACACAAGTAGGTCATTGTCTCATGTCCCCTGATAGAAAAACCTTTTAGCCATTGAAGAAGAAGAAGAGAGCCTATCCATTGCTACACTCTTTCTTTCTTTTTCCCTTAAGCTAGCCATACCTTTGAACTTCAAGAGGAAGAGGATGTCCTAGGCCTAGGTTATCTACACCTAGGGCCATTTTTCTTTTAGGGTTTAATGAAAGAGCCTTGCCTTAGCAACACTCTCCCTCTTTAAACTCTTTCGTCTTGATTTTTCTTTTCATTGAGCTAGTTGTTTGCTGGGAAGGAGGAAAGAGCACGAGGCCTTGCTTAAGAAACACCGGAGTGAGCCTCTCTCCCCTAGGGTTCTTTCTTTAAGGCCCTGCTTTAGCAGCACCTTGAAACCTTTCCCTCTTATTCTTTGAATCTCATCCCCTTCAACTTGTGTGTCCTTCATCTTTTTGACTCCATAACCCTTAGGCATTGATCTTGAGCCTCCAATGTTGAAGTGAAAGTGATTAAACAACTCTCAAAACCTCTTATAAATTTAAACCCTAACTAACTACTAACCCTAAAAAGCTGATGTCACCCTTGGTTATTTCATCTTGATGCAACAATTTTCATTTATCAAGCAATTGGATGGTGGTTTGATGCATTTATTGAATGAGGATTGTTTGGATACATTGATTGCTACATCATCTTGACATCTATTGGTGAAGTAATATTAGTTCATTGTTGCATTAATAAACATTGACTTCGTCAATATTTATTGTTATAATTGCTTATATTGATATCAGATAGTCTTATGAAGTACTAACCCATTGAATCATAGCTTGCATATATATATATATATATATATATATATATATTGGTTTGCTTTGTTTCGGCCAGGTGTTCTTCTTTGGGCCTACACTTCATTATTGGTTGTTTAGCTGGGACTGTCTGTTTTGGTGGTGACCTGTGAAGGGGGAACTTTACTTTGACCTTTAAACCTTTGCCTCTTCAAAACTCCAGGTTACCGGGGATGTCTCCCCTGGGCCTAACCTCCCTAAAGAGAAAGAACCTCCCCATCGTGGTGACATTGGGTGGGATAGGTTCTTGTTATGCCAATTTGGCCTTCTACTTCATAGCTACTTGACCTAGCTACAAACCGTGCGATAACATTTTGGCGCCGTTGCCGTGGAACACTGAGTCAATTCTCCTCAAATGACAAATCTTTTCGGTAAGCCTTGCCTCAGAAACCTTTTCTAGTAAGCCTTGCCTCAGAATCAATGATGATGTTGAAGATCTAGTCATGAAGTTGTTCTTCGCTACTCTTTATGATGCCTCAAGGCATTGGTACCTAAGCCTCCCCGATGGAAGCATCAAAACCATGGATAGACTTGAAGAGGCCTTTCTCAAAAGATGGAGTATCAAAGAAGAACCTAATATGCTTCTCACACGACTGAATAATATTTCCAAATATGAAAATGAGTCCATTCGGGAGTTCCACACCAGATTCGAGACTTTGCTACAAAGAATTCCCGCGAGCCATCACCCGAAAGAAGACTACCTTGTCCATATTTACACCAGATCTTTCAATGGCCAACTAGGGTATCTTATTAGAGACAAAAACCCCCAGTCCATTCAAGAATCCCAAGAGCTCGCTACCAAGATAGAAGGGAACCTCCTTTCATCTAAAATTGAGCCTTTTGCCAACCCAAGGGGGAAAATAGACACTAAGCAAAAAATAGTACACAATGTTGAGCCTACTTTGGATCTATGTACTGGTATCAACAAACTACAAGCCTCCATGGATGGCATCATAAAGAATCAAGAGGAAATGATGAGAAGGATTGTCAGGCTTGAAAAGTCTCAAATCCAAGCACCCAGGGCCCCGTACAAAGGATAGTTCTAGAAAGGGAGCCAATTTTACAAACCAAACAATGAGCATGAAGTTCCAAATACCCTGGCCCCTAAAAATGTTGTTGATGAAAATCCTTGGTGCCTGGAGTGCAGTGAAGCACATTGGGAGAATGAGTGTCCTTACAACGCTGGCCATGAACAAGTCAACAACATGGATTGTTTCATGGAGTTTCCTCAGATAAATATCATGGATACAGAACATCAGGAAGCTGTGAAGGAAGCAGCCAAAGCAACAAGGATGGTGGTAATAAACAACATGGATCAGGAATCACGAGCAAGCTAAAGAAGCAAGAGTTTCCGGTATACAGAAGAAAGATCTCGAAACAACCTGCTGCTAATCAGGCAAAGCCCCCACCCCTAGAGATACTTCTTCCCAAGACATCCAAGGCTGGTAAACTTGACCTAAATTTTGACTTCGAAGGTGCGTTATCAAATATGCATGTAAATGTCCCCCTGAGAGAAGCAATCAAGATCCCATCCATCAAGGAATGCTTTGATACTTTCTTTTCGGGATCATATGAGCCCATGGACCCCCCTATTATGTTGCAAGATGACCATTTCAGGGTCCAATATGGTGAAAACCCTCCTTTCTTCATGACTTTGACAATGAACGAAAAAAATCTCAACAATTGCATGCTAGATATAGGTGCTGGAGCCAACATGATGTCACTCAAAGTCATGCAACAAGTGGGTTTGAAGGTCACACAGCCTTACATGAATGTATGTGGTTTCGAATCTAAAGCAATACCCACACATGGGGTGGTTGAAAATGTTAAAGTGGGCCTAAAGGAGTATCCATAAAATATAGTCCATATTGACATTGTGGTGGTTGATGTCCCAGATGTGTGGGGAATGCTATTATCTAGGAAGTTTGGTGCAATGTTAGGTGGCTCCCTTGAGATGGACCTCACATTCTTGCGATTACCTTTGAAAAACGGAACGATGGGACATCTACTCAATGTGCCAATAACTGGAGACCATGTGCATGATATTATTTGTCCTGTCAATAATGACAAAGCGTAGAACAAGATGATACAAACTCTTCAAAAGTATTCTCCAGAAGACATGCCCTTTGCAACAGAGGAGGACTTTGATCAGATCGAATGGCCCAAGAAAGAAGAATACCAACAACTCCTAGATGAATTCAAGAACAAAAAAATTGGGACGGTAAAGATATTAAAGAAACATGAAGATGACGTACAGATCCACCCGTCTCAACAAGAAGTTTTTACAGCAGAAGCCCACCCACCTCCCTCAGTACAATACACCAGGGTTGTTTAGGGAACAACCAAACACAAAGTTAGAAAGTATAAAGAGGGAGAAATGGTATGGATGTGGGATACCCAAAAAGGAGAGCCAACTAATGCAAAAGGAAGCACACAATCATGGCTCGGACCCTTCAAAGTTGGAATGGAATCAATTGATAACTCATACTACCTATCCACTTTAGAAGGAAGAAGGCGCCCATTACCTATCAGCGGGCACCTCCTTAAACCCCACCAAGGTGGGGGGACCTGACTTCACAGGTAAGTATAGGTAAGTAGGCATTCTTCGTGTATTATAGCCATTGCTACACTCTTTCTTTCTTTTTCCCTTAAGCTAGCCATACCTTTGAACTTCAAGAGGAAGAGGACRTCCCGGGCCTAGGTTATATACACCTAGGGCCATTTTTCTTTTAGGGTTTAATGAAAGAGCCTTGCCTTAGCAACAATTTCCCTCTTTAAACTCTCTCGTCTTGATTTTTCTTTTCATTGAGCTAGCTGTTTTCCGGGAAKGAGGAGAGAGCACGAGGACTTGATTAAGCAACACCGGAGTGAGCCTCTCTCCCCTAGGGTTCTGTCTTTAAGGCCCTGCTTTAGCAACACCTTGAAACCTTTCCCTCTTGTCCTTTGAATCTCATCCCCTTCAACTTGTGCGTCCTTCATCTTTTTGACTCCATAACCCTTAGGCACTGATCTTGAGCCTCCAACGTTGAAGTGAAAGTGATTAAACAACTCTCAAAACCTCTTATAAATTGAAACCCTAACTAACTACTAACCCTAAAAAGCTGACGTCAACCTTGGTTATTTCATCTTGACRCAACAATTTTCATTTATCAAGCAATTGGATGGTGGTTTGATGCATTTATTGAATGAGGATTGATTGGATACATTGATTGCTACATCATCTTGACATTTATTGGTGAAGTAATATTAGTTCATTGTTGCATTAATAAACATTGACTTCGTCAATATTTATTGTTATAATTTCTTATATTGATATCAGATAGTCTTATGAAGTACTAACCCATTGAATCATATCTTGCATATATATATTGGTTTGCTTTGTTTCGGGTAGGTGTTCTTCTTTGGGCCTACACTTCATTATTGGATGTTTAGCCGGGACTGTCTGTTTTGGTGGTGACCTGTGAAGGGGGAACTTTACTTTGACCCTTAAACCTTTGCCTCTTCAAAACTCCAAGTTACCAGGGACATCTCCCCTAGGCCTAACCTCCCTAAAGAGAAAGGACCTCCCCATCGTGGAGACATTGGGTGGGATAGGTTCCTGTTACGCCAGTTTGGCCTTCTACTTCATAGCTACTTGACCTAGCTACAAACTGTGAGATAACAAGGATCTCATCACGTAGGACACAATCTGCCTCCCCAAATGGGTGGGACATTTGGGAATCAAAGACTCTCTAATAATGGATACATCTCTTGCGACTAGGACCTTGTGGAGGTCAGTAAAGGGAAAGGAATACTTGTGGTGCAAAATATGGAAAGCTAAATGTGAAAAGAATATTGATGACACTGCCCTCATTCAAATGCTAGACAACTACTTCCCAGGATTACTCATATGGAACAATGCTTGGAGTATCTTCTTCTTTCTTAGCTCCTTGGGATGATTTTCCTTTGCCATTATTAAAACCACCCCGTGAGGCATATGATGTACCCCTCCTTGCTCCTCTATTCTGTCGAGAAAATTGTCGGTTTTGTTTTTCCTCGACCTTTAAGGCTAATTGATATGCCTCTTCGACGTTGCGAACCATATGCATGCTCAATTCATCTTGAATAGAAAATTTTAAACAATTCACATACCTTGCATCCAGTTGCTCATCAGTTTCCTGGTGATCCACATGAATGGACAACTGATAAAACTCGTTTGTGAGTTCCTTCACGGTGGACAGGTTTTGCTTCAAGTTTTGAAATCTACAAAAAAGGGTATGGGCATAGTCCAAAGGAAAATAAAATTCTCGCAATTTTTTTCCATCTTATTCAAGGTCCTAATTTTGTCTTTTCCTTTTTTTGTTCTGTCTTTCTGCACATGATCCCTCCAGATCATGGCATGAACCTTCAACTTGGTGCATGCAAAATTCAACTTATTTTCCTCTGTCATAGGCTTCCATTCAAAAAACATTTCCATGGCATTTAACCAATCTATTAACTCCTCTAGTTTAAGACTCTCTGCATATTCTGAAACTTCCATTTTGATCCCATCATTTCTCCCTTCTATAGCCCTGAGCATCCTTTCTTCAAAAGTTATGTGCTCTAATTTTTCTTCTTCATGTTCTATATGTTGATCTACATCTCCTTGGTCTATCTCCTCATTATACACTTCTCTTTGTATTATTCTTTGACTAGCCAACACATTTGTAAGATATGTTACTTGCCTTTGGAGGTTTTGCATATCTATACGCATATGAGCAAGACCCGCTCTTCCTCTTCCTCTCCCAACCATATTCCTGCTATGATACCAGATGATGTAGCCAATAAACTTTGATTCATTCACGAGATCTAAAAATCACACAAACACGCGAGAATGGAAAATAACTCTCTTTTATTCCTTCTCCATCCTAACTATTACAATGGAAGTTCAACCCCTTATAACTACTATCTGAGATTTTCAAAAACAACTAATTTTAGAAAATTCTTGCATGACTCTAAAACTGACCAATAACTAAAAGCTAACTAGAGAGACACTATTTTTCAACTCACTTTTTTGATTAGGTGCATAAACTAATAGATAATTGATAATTACAAATTTAAAAAATCTCGGAAAAATACTAAAACCAAAATTTGAGGCCTTATATGAAGAAATTTGGCCTCGAAAATGTGTCGAACTGAGGTCTAATATGAAGGATCAAATCGACATAGCAGTGAACTCTTCGAGACACAACTCCCTGTAAAATTTCAATCGAAACGGATAATTGAGTCAAAAGTTATGACCCTCGGAAGTCCCTACATCATATTGCAGATATGATGACACATGTTCCCAAGAGGAAAAGGAACATAGATGGAAGGAACAATCAAGGCCCTGGGGAGTTGGAAGTGAATATAAAAGACATGGAAGTTGATGATATCGATGAAGTTCCTTCCTGGGAAACAATACAGATGGATGAAAGTAAACTTATTGTGAAGGAATTATCATGTGAAGGGTCATCTATTTTTAGGAAGATTATGTGGCATTACACCATGCTAAGTACGATAAAGAGGCCAGGATGTTGCAGATTGGGAGAGTCAATTTGAAGCACAAGAAGGTCACAGGAAAATAGAGTTTTGATATTGAGATTAAAGGTTTGATACCTTCAAGGATTCTTATATTTCATCAAGCCACATGTTATGCATTGGCTCACTCAATAACTGAACAAGAGTTGGAAAATGATAAGTTAAGGAAAATAATAAGTGAGTTTAAAGTTGATCTAAGTTTTAGGCCATTGTTTGAGAAGCCTTTGTCCATGATGATCCTGAATGTATTCCCTGAAGAAGCATCCAGATCAAACTCCAATGTCAAGAAAGATGCTAAATTATTGATGGGAATTAGAAAGTATGTGGTGGAAAACATAAGCAAAAGACTTAGCATAATTTTGGAAGCTTAGGAGATTTCTATGGATTCAGGTGTTATGACAGGCATGATTCGTTCCATTAGGGAATATCTACAAAAATATTTACAAAATGATGAGCATTTTTACAGGAGCGTGGTGATTACTTTTGTGGCAAGAGTATCAAATGTCGATGAGTTTACAAGGCAGAAGCAAGTCTTTCCTTCCAAGAACAGATTAAAGAAAATATAGGTTGGTTGGCTTGAGAGGACATATATCCTCTGACAATTGATAGCCACCTCCGACATTCTTGAAGGAAGAAGGAGTAGATTATTTCTAATAGTTGATGATACAGTGAAGGAACTCGAGGGCCTACCCCTAATAAGGGACTCAATAATATTGACTAAAGACCAAAGGGAAGTAGAGATACACACACTTAGAGTTGCATGGGGAATTGAGTTTGATGACCTCACAGATTTCCCAAAGGATGAAATTAGATGTTGGTTGGTCAGTTTTGTAAATGAGAATGAAGATCAAATGGCCATCACAGAACAAAAATGCTCCGAGTTGAAAATAATTGAGAACGAATTATTCGTGCTTAGGGTTAAACAAGACATAAATGTAGCATCGTTACGAGAATATATTGAAGAAGGGCTCAAACCTGCATTGGAAGCAATAACTATCCCATTGTGATATTCAAGATTCAATAAATGGTTACATCAGTTAGGGTTGCTATGTGAGTTTCTTATTTAAGGAATCTTAGCAAACGAGAAGATATCTTCCATCCACCATTTGCTACTTCCATTTTTTTTGTAAATATATGTTTTTGAAGCAATTTCCTTGGCCTTTCTTCTTTCACAGTATGTAATCATCTAGCCTTGTCATCCAATCTTTGTGTGTGGGGCCGATTCTTGACTGTCTCATTTTTGTCTTCTAGGTTTCCTTTTCTTATTATATGACCCACAAGAAACCCATCCCATTCCTAAAGGAAGAACACATTTCGATACTTTCTCATTTAAGTATCACAAATATTATGTAGTGTTGATTTGCACACATTATATTTGATCTTGGTTAGTGAATTTGTATTTATTATTTTATCAAAGCTCCACAAAGAGCTATTTTGGAGCTCATGATTTTTGTGATTTCTGACTTTTATAAGGGCTCGTGAAATCTTGAGTATGTGTCTCCTTTACATCCTTAGGATATGAATGGTATAAAACATTTAATGTTCTCTAGAAAGGACCATTTATGCCACTCAATGTTATGTGTGCCTTGCTTCAAATGCTTATCTTCTACTTGTTGTAATATAAGAAATGGTTATGGTGGAATGGACAAACTCGCTTGTTTTCATTTTGTTAAACTGCTACCACAATCTTTTATCTTTGTTTATCCTACTACCTAGTCCACTCTTAGGCATTAATGTTTGATAAATGAAAAAACTAATATCTAGAACCATAATATAAGTTGTCATATGAGTTAGAAAAAGATGAGCACCACCTCAATAAAAACATAGAGGCTATCTCCATTTCCATGAGAATATCCTATGAGGTTGACTCTTATTCTTAAAACAATTTTAGAGATCAACAAGTACCCATATTAAATCCTGGATTCTTTAGGGCACAAGACTAGGTCAACAACTCATGAATAAATCATAGATAGCTTATCAACAATCATCTAACTAAGACCAAACACATCACAAAGTGAGATTTGAACCCATGTGGGGAGGGTAACAACTTTTCCTCTAAGACCAAATTTGACTTATCAGACCTTAAGAAAGATTTATAAGGAATTAATTAGTTTGTTTTAATTTTGTTTTCTATGATAAAAAAGATTGAAGATAAGCTTTCCTAAATCTCCATAGTTTTGATAAGTTAAAAAATTATGAAGATTGATAGTGTTACAAATTTATTTTGAAAATTATATCATGTGGACATATGCAAAACATTATAAGATAAAGTTACTTTCATCATTCACCCTTGTAGTATTACAAAGATGGCAAATTCTTTCATTTGATGGCGTCTAGTGTTTATCCAATGCCTAGTTTCACTATGAAGCTAGTGCGAGCTCATTCTTATTTATACAATGTTGATTTTCTTCTTTGAGCTAGCTATAACAAAAAGATACTTTTGATATTTTAAATTAAAGTTAACGATATATTTATAGTACATTAATTTTCTTTTATTCTCTATATACAATATTTTTTATTTCTTCTATAACAAAAAGTATATTGTCACTCGAGGGAAATGCCAATATTAAATACAATAGTTCTTCAATCATAGAAAATCAAAAGTAAGTAAGAACAAGTGTTGCATGGCAGTGAAGTCCCTGCTGGGTTGATTTGGGGATAGATGCAGAGGAACGAGGAAAGAGTAGCAGGAGCAGATGGAAATTGCAGTGCAAATGTGGCAAGCAATATGAAGGACAAGTGGTAAGCATGCAAGAAATGGCATATTGTTTATATGTGTGAGTAGAAAAAAAATATTAAACACAATTTTATGATATTTATATCAAAAAATAATAAGCGTGTTACATATTNAGGAGACAAAAAAATAGTTTTATTTGGAATATATCAAAAAATAGTTTTATTTGGAATATATTAAAAAATAATAGTTTGTTACATATTCCTGGAAATTTAAATGCGTTTGTCATATATATTGGGATTGGGGCTCCCACGGGCCATAAGAGAAAATGTGTACAAGAAATAGGACTGTGGAAAGAAGAATTTGGAGACAGTAGACTGTAATACCTGAAAAGTAGAAATGGGAAGATATCAATCTTTGGGTAGAGATTTCTATTCAAAGAAGGTGNATCTCAAATTTAATTTTAAAAATGACCAAGCAGAAAAAGATATGCATCAGGAAAAAAGAGAATTGAAATAATCTAGGAGCACCTAAATATAAAAGGAGACAAAAAAATAGTTTTATTTGGAATATATCAAAAAATAGTTTTATTTGGAATATATTAAAAAATAATAGTTTGTTACATATTCCTGGAAATTTAAATGCGTTTGTCATATATATTGGGATTGAGGCTCCCACGGGCCATAAGAGAAAATGTGTACAAGAAATAGGACTGTGGAAAGAAGAATTTGGAGACAGTAGACTGTAATACCTGAAAAGTAGAAATGGGAAGATATCAATCTTTGGGTAGAGATTTCTATTCAAAGAAGGTGGAATAACTGGATTGATAAACAAAAGAGGATCATTATAGACTTACAACAATGGTACATATAAGTATTTTTTCTATTTGCTTGCTGATGCCTTTTCCTGTTGGCTTTAGTCGTCGACCCGCTTGAATAACTGGATTGATGAACACAAGACTTATAGCGATGATCCATATAAGTATTTTTTTTGTTTGATTGCTGATGCATTTTCCTGTTGGATTTCGTCGGCGACTCGCTTCAAGTTTGTTTCGACGAATTCTTCAATGTAGCTTCTAAAGGGGGCGACGTTGATGTCATTCCGGATTTTAATGCTAAAAAGTTCATTGAAGAATTCGCTTAGATCAATAGAAAGATTACACAGAGCCCGATGAATGTATCCATTCTATACTAAATAATGGACTAGCTAGTTGTCCATGTGATATTCATGATATATAAGAATCCTGTAAAAAAATTCTAAAGACAACGCCTTAAAATTATCAACTTGTTTATCGAAAGCTTCCTTGGTTAATGCCAATGAGTTTACAATTAAGCTGGGGTCCTAGAACTCGTTGGTCCTTCCAGCTAAGTCTATTTTGGTGAGCTTTGTGAATAATGTTTCTTTCTTTGATATTGCTTGCTCACATGATTGGACGATGAGATACAAGTTCCTCACCTTCTCTTTCCAGCATGCTTCTAATTGAGTGAGCTGTTTTTTGGAGGGGATATCATGTTGTCTTCTTGTCATGTCTGCCATGTTGTTGACATGAAAGGAAAAAGGGACGACTGTGTCCAAACATAAAGTTTCTTCATTTTTTAAATCCGTATGCAGAATTTTGAACAAATTATGTGCTCTACTTCCCAGGGAATCCATATTTTGTGATGTTTCCCAGGCCTTAGTAATCAATTCCATTCTTTTCTTGATATTTTTCTCCACATATCCTCTACAGGATGCGAGGAAGATAGAGGATCCTTTTAGCACTACTACAGGGGTGCAGGGGGTCGCAGGCATGGCTATTGCCAAAGGACTGCCAAGCAATGGCATAAGAATCAAAGATTCCTCTAATTTCTTGATCCGGTCCTTTAGTCTGGCATTATCGGCCTCAATGAGTCCAATGGAATCATGAAGAGAATCTTTGGTTGCTGTGTGAAGACCAGAGATTTGGGACGACTGCATATTGGTAAGTTCAAGTTCTGAACAATGTTTTATTCTCTTATTTTTTACATCTCTCTTTTCAATAACTAATTTTTTAGATTCGCTTTCGAAAACAACACTCTGGAATACGAAGGATTCATCTACGCCAAAAATTTCGGTATCAACTATGTGCATTGGGTAGCTATGGTGAATCGCGTCTCCTAGCTGATCAAGCTCACAGAATATGCTATCCAGATCGACGTCAAGATCCATGTTTTCACTTTCAATTTTGAGCTCCTCCGCCTCCCCTACAATTCGTTTTCCCTTCTTATGCACGTGAAGCTTGTGAGAACTATCAATTTTAGGATGAACCTCGTTCGTTGGAAGAACTTTGGGTTGCTTTGTTACTGTGGAAGACCGTTGGATCGATGCTTTGTTACTGTGGTGGTTCTGGTCCTCATGCCCGAAGATGTTCACTGTATCTCTAGAGAACTACTGCTAGTAGTTTATGAAAACGCTCGTTTCCTCCAGACACTGGTTGAAATGAACAAATGGAGGGGATAATATAACCCCCCGGAAATGTTGGTTCAATGCGTGTGAATGGAAAATCTCCTAGAGCTCTTCGCTCATTAATGGAAATCTCTATGTGTGTTTTATGCTTAACTATTGCATACTTAGAAGTGCGAAGGTGGCGGTTACGGCAAAGAACATTTAAGGATTGGAGGTTTCTTGAACGAACTAAGCCGACGGCGTGCGAATGAAATTCCATGGTATTTGAAATTAACACTCAGAAGGGATGACGAAATCCTTAAAAAATATTGATTTAATGTGCATTAATGGCATATCTTCTCGAGCCTTTCACCCATCAATGAAAATTTACACGGTCCCTGCATGATGAGTTGTGACCATTCAAGATTTAGAAACAAGACACACACACACACACACACACACACACACACACACACACATATATATATATATATACATTATTTTTTATTATAGACAGGTGCGAAGGTGACGGAGACGGGGAAGAGAAAGCAAGGAAGGAATGGCCAAGTCTGAAAAGCGGTCGAACAAGCTATAAAATAAGTTTACAGGAGATAATGAGGACATGTGAGTGTGCAACGACGAAATTACATGAGTCGGAATTTTTGACTGCAAAACGCGTAAAATAGAAGAGGGCATGATGGTGCAGTTCAACGAATAGTTTGTATATTTGCGGAATTGCGGGAAAGTGGCTAAGTATGGAATAGGGAAATGTCAATTGAGCTCGTTTTCGGAACTAGGGTTTGAAGATTTCTTTAACGGGCCAACCCGAGGTCCTGCGAATGACATTCCAATTCTCAGTAGAGATGAGGATGAATGACCGTGTCATACAAACAACACCCAGAGTTCCGCGATATACAAACTGACATGCGGACTTGGGGGGTGGCTACGATCTTATAGATCATGTACACTCTTTGGATGACGGGTTCTTGGGATGGCGGGCTCAAAATTGGGCCTCTATTGCTTCGTGCCTTACAAATAGTACCCAGACTTATGCGATATACAAATTGAGAAGCGGACTTGCGGGCTCAACATTGCACTTCTGTTGTTCCGTGTCCTCCAAACAACACTTGGAGTTTTGCGATATGCAAATTGACAGACAGACTCTAGGGCGTTGATATTGTACAATTTAATTGGCTGGTTGAACATTGCACTTCTATTGGTCCGTGTTCTCCAAACAACACTCGGAGTTCCGCGATATACAAATTGATAGGCAGACTTCCATACTTAGCCACTTTTTGGATCGCGGGTTCTCGGGCTGGCGAGCTCAAAATTGGGCCTCTATTGTTTTGTATCCTACAAATAGCACCCAGAGTTCCGCAATATACAAATTGACAGATGGATTCTAGGACTAGCGGGCTCAAGATTGCGGTTGTCTACATGTATAACATATAAAATATATGTTATATATATAACATTATCTAAAAACATTATTTTCAAGTACTAAATTATGAATATTAAATATTGATATTGTACAATTTAAATAAACAAAATTATCAAATGAGTCACAAGCTTCGAGTTCGGGTCCAATTTTAGATCACCGAAGTTTCGGGCGCAAGATGTATACCGCGCATAGGGGGCATGAGAGTTGGATGGCACCGACAAGGGAACTCATGGCCATAAAATTCACGAACTATGAAAACAAATGGAGGTCAGTTGGACTTGTGATGTAGAGATAAAGATGGACATGAAAGTTGCCACTCCGTCATCTGGGAACCCGTGAGCATAGACATGGATTACCCAATTTTTGGATGCAAGATGTACACTCGGAACACGGGGAATGAGAGTTCGATAAGGCATAGCTGGGAACCCGCGGCCATAAAATTGGCTAAGGAAACGAAAATGCTCGGTCAGACTCATGGTGTATATTTCATAATTCACGTGCAACACCAACTGTGTGGTGACCATACCAGTATGTGTACAAACCAAGGAAAACTAAATATGTACCTTTATAAAGTATGGACGGATCATAAACGAAAGCACTCGGTCGGACTCGTGGTGTGTATTTCATAATTCATATGCAACACCAACTGTGTGCTGACCAGACCAGTATGTGCACAAAGAAGGGAAAACTAAATATGCACCTTTATAAAGTATGTACGGATCACCACTTTTTTGATCGCGGGTTCTCGGGCTGGTGGGCTCAAAATTGGGCCTCTATTGTTTTGTGTCCTACAAATAGCACCGAGAGTTCCGTGATATACAAATTGACAGGCAGACTCCAGGACTGGCGGACTCAATATTGCGATTGTCTACATGTATAACATATAACATATATGCTATATAGATAACATTATATAAAAACATTATTTTCAAGTACTAAATCATTAATATTAAATATTGATATTCTACAATTTAATTAAACAAAATTATCAAATAAGTCGCAAGCTTCGAGTCCGGGTCCAATTGTAGATCACCGAAGTTTCAAGCATAAGATGTATACTGCGCACATGGGGCATGAGAGCTGGATGGCACCCAGAAAGAAACCCGCAGCCATAAAATTCACGAACTATGAAAATGAATGGCGGTCGGTTGGACTCGCGATGTAGAGATATAGATGGACATGAAATCTTCCACTCCCCTGTCTGGGAACCCGCAAGCATAGACATGGATTACCCAAGTTTTGGATGCAAGATGTACAGTTGGAACACGGGAAATAAGAGTTCGATAACGCATAGCTGGGAACCCGCAAGCATAAAATTGGCTAAGGAAACGAAAGCGCTCGGTTGGACTCGTGGTGCATATTTCATAATTCATGTGCAACACCAACTGTGTGGTGACCAGACCAGTATGTGTACAAGGAAGGGAAAACTAAATATGTACCTTTATAAAGTATGGACATGAGATTTTATAGAGCATGTACGAATATCGCATTCCATACTTGGCCACTTTGTGGATCGCGGGTTCTTGGGCTAAAAAATAGGCCTCTATTGTTTCGTGTCCTACAAATAGTACCCAGAGTTCCGCGATATACAAATTGAGAGGCGGACTTGCGGGCTGGATGAGATTTTATAGAGCATGTACACTTTTTGGATCGCGGGTTTTGGGGCTGGTGGGATAAAAAACAACCCTGTATTGTTCTGTGCCTTACAAATAACACCCAAAATTCCGCGATATACAAATTGACAAGCGGACTTGCGGGCTAGCTGGCTCAACATTGTACTTCTATTGAGTTCCATGATATATAAATTGATAGATGGACTCCAACAATGGCAGGATCCGAGAAACAAGTAATACATACTAAATGTGTACTTTTATAAAGTATGGACATGACATTTTATAGAGCATGTATAGATCCCTTATTCCACACTTAGCCACTTTTTTGGATCATGGAATTGCAGGCTGGTTGGGTTAACAATGCACTTCTATTGTCCCATGTGCTCCAAACAACATTCAGATTTCCGTGATATACAAATCGAAAGATGAATTCCAGGACTGGAGGGCTCAATATTGAATATGTATTACACATTACATGTAATATGTATCACGGGTTATCGGGTTGGCGGGCTCAAAATTGGGCCTATATTGTTCTGTGTGATGCAAAAAACACTCAAAGTTGCGTGATATACAAATTGAGAAGCAGATTTGCGGGCTGGCTGGCTCAACATTGCCCTTCTATTGGTCCGTTTCCTCCAAACAACACTTAGAGTTCCGCGATATACAAATTGACAGACAGACTCCACGACTGGCGAACTCAATATTGAATATGTATTACACATTACATGTAATATGTAATACATATTACATGTAATATGTACAATATGAAATGGGCAAGCGGACGGTCGGGTTGGCGATATAAAAGTAAGTGGAAATCTGAACACATGTATCCGCCACTTCTGGACCTAGAAATTTTCTGAGGAACGAGTAATCCATACTAAATATGTACTTTTATAAAGTATGGATATGGGATTTCGCCTCTATTCTTCTGTGTCCTATAAATAGCACCCACAGTTCCGCGATATACAAATTGGCAGGTGGACTTCGGGCTGGGTCACTCAACATTGCACTTCTATTGTTCCGCGTCCTCGAAGCAGCACTCGGAGTTCTGCGATATACAAATTGACAGATGGACTCCAGGACTGGCGGGTTCAATATTGTGATTGTCTACATCTATAACATCTATAACATCTATAACATATAGAATATATGTTGTATATCTAACATTATCTAAAAAACATTATTTTCAAGAACTAAATTATTAATATTAAATATTGATATTCTACAATTTAATTAAAGAAAATTATCAAATGAGTTGCAAGCTTCGAGTCCGGGTCCAATTGTAGATAACCAAATTTTCGGGTGCAAGATGTATACCGCACAAACGGGGCATGAGAGATGGATGGTGCCCATAAAGGAACCCACGAACATAAAATTCAGGAACTATGAAAACGAATGGCGTTCGGTTGGGCTTGTGATGTAGATATATATATGGACATGAAATCTACCACTTTTTCGTTTGGGAACCTACGACCATAGACATGGATTACCCAAGTTTTGGATGCAAGATGTACACTCGGAACACGAGGAACGAGATTTTGATAACGCGTAGCCGGGAACCCGCGGGCATAAAATTGGCTAAGGAAATGAAAGCACTTGGTTGGACTCGTAGTGCATATTTCATAATTCATGTGCAACACCAACTGTGTGGTGACCAGACTAGTATGTATAGAAACCAGGGAAAACTAAATATGTACCTTTATAAAGTATGGACATGATATTTTATAGACCATGTACGAATATCACATTCCATAGTTGGCCACTTTGTGGATTGCAGGTTCTCGGGCTACCAGGCTCAAAAAATAGGCCTCTATTGTTTTGTGTCCTACAAATAGCACCTAGAGTTCCCGGATATACAAATTGACAAGTGGACTTGTGGGCTGGCTGAGATTTTATAGAGCATGTACACTTTTTGGATCGCGGGTTCTCGGGTCGGCGGGATAAAAAACCAGACTCTATTGTTCCGTGCCTTACAAATAGCACCCAGAATTCCTCCATATACAAATTGACAAGAAGACTTGCGGGTTGGCTGGCTCAACATTGTACTTCTATTAAGTTTCGCAATATACAAATTGACAGGACCCCAGGGCAAGTGGGCTCTGAGAAATGAGCAATACATACTAAATATGTACAAATCCCTTATTCCATACTTAGCCACTTTTTTGGATCGCGAACTTGCGGGCTCTAAATTGGGCCTCTAATGTTCCGTCTCCTGCAAATAACACCCAGAGTTGCGCGATATACAAATTGACAAGTGGAATTGCGGGCTGGCTGGCTCAACATTGCACTTCTATTGGATCGTGGAATTGTGGGTTGGCGGGCTCTAAATTGGGCCTCTAATGTTCTGTGTCCTGCAAATAGCACCCAGAGTTGCGCGATATACAAATTGACAAGCGAACTTGTGGGCTAGTTGGATAAACATTGTACTTCTATTCAGTTCCGCGATATACAAATTGACAGATGAACTCCAGGGCCGGCGGGCTCCAAGTAACAAGCAATACATACTAAATATGTACGTTTATAAAGTATGGACATGACATGTTATAGAGCATGTACAGATCCCTTATTCCATACTTAGCCACTTTTTTGGATCGTGGACTTGCGAGCTCTAAATTGGGCCTCTAATGTTCCGTGTCCTACAAATAGCACCTAGAGTTGTGCGATATACAAATTGATAAGCGGACTTGCGGGCTGCCTCACTCAACATTGCACTTCTATTGTTCTGTGTCCTCCAAACAACATTCAGAGTTCCGCGATATACAAATTGACAGACAGACTCCAACACTGTGGATCTCAAGATTGAATATGTATTACACACACGAAGACAAGTGAATGTAGAGGAAGATATGGAATGTCAAAGGAGGCAAAAAAAAAGAAAAAAAAAAGAGATGCAAACTAGTTCAACAAATACATACAGAATAAATGAAAAACTATTGAATATGGAACACGAGCATAAAAAAACGCACCTTTGCATGGATTCCTCTACATTCCTGGTTAGGAGTTCTTTGCGGTGTCTAGTTTTCCTGTTTGTTTCTATGAACAAAAGTACAAAACAAAATGGATATAAACATAAGTTAACATGTATAGAAAAAGGGAAGTACTATGTACATACACTAAAAAAATAGAATAAGATGAATAGAGTAACAGAGAGTTTTAGAAGAATGTACCTTTTTTAAATTTTTTTGCATAATGTATATTTCATAATTCAAGCACAACATGAATTGTATGGTGACTAGACCAGTATGTGTACAAATCAAGGAAAACTAAGAAGCTGGATAATTTTTATTTTTTTTTGCAACAAGCTATACATATATGCTTTGAAACATAGAAATATGACTTTGCAATATGTTTGATGTATATATCATAATTCAAGTGCAATACCAATTGTTTCATGATCAGACCAATATGTGTCTAAGATAAACATACTGTATTGAGGAATGGGCACATTCAACCACACATGGTCAATAAGTGCGTTTTGCAGATGGCTTGTGTTGTTCAAAAGAAAGTAGAGACTGTATTTGCACATGTAGTTTTCCAATTCTTTTGTTCTGCCATTATTTTGTAGCATGTCAATATTGAAGTCTCCTACAAGCATAATGGGTCCGTTCAGATGGAAATGGCCCAATGCATTGGAAATAACATCTACTATGTTGGAGAATTCTGCATGGGGAGCAACATACAGATTGAGTATTGCAACTTATGTTTCATGGAAAAAATAATTTGCAAGCACCAACTCAACATTCTTTTCTTCGATATGTATATGGTCCAAAATTGGTACATGTTTTTCACCAATATCATCACCCCATATGTAATGTAGCTTGATATGCAATTGTGATTTGGGAATTGTTCGTTCTGCATGCATAATTCCATGTATGTTTCCTGCAAGCACATAATATCGGATTGCATTGTATCATAGTCATTGAGTATATCATCCATGTGTCCATTTAAGCTGCGTGTCTTAAGCGAGAGAATTGATACAAATGAATTTGTTTGTATGAATTGGTAATCATAGTGCAGTTTCCATTTTGCGGTGGTCCTGAGTCGTTCCATTTCAATATCAACTTTTTGTTTCACTTTGAAGTTATCTTTTGTAAGAGGACTTAGTAAATACAAAGAGTCTATGCTTCTAACACGTGACAATGTTGTGTACACAAGTCCATGTATCCAAATTCCAATAGGTTGAAATGCAACATTATCAAGTGTTAGTCCTTGCGATCTGTGGACTGTATGTGCACATGCAAGTTTAATTGGAAATTGTTTTCGAATCTTCAGTCGACCTGTCTTTGCTGATGTCAATACTGGCTTTGATATTTGCAAAATAGGTGTCCAATCGCTTGCAGTGTTTGAATTATATAGATAAGCCAACTTGCTTGCTTGTCGCTTGCCTATATGTGGTTCATGGAACTTAATCCAAAGGACATCAAGTTTTTTTGTTTTCGCATAGCCTTTGAGTATTCCATCTGCACCATTGACCAAGCCATCCTATGAATCATATTTACAGGCATATATTTCAACCAACATTTGTAATTTCAGGACAAGCTGCAAAGGTAAAGTGGTTGTATGTTCATGACCTGGCATATTTCCATGGTTGTCTTCTTCCAGGTCAATTGAATTGATGATGATATCATCGCCAGGCATGAGCGATAGCATGTGCGTGTTATGCATTGCAACATCCTTATTTGCGTAGAACATGTAAGGGAACGTTGGGCCTGTTGGTGCAGGCTGCAAGCACCTGTAATTGATATATGTTAAGTCATCGTATGTTTGGCTGTTTGCCCGTATTCTATTCAAAATTGCAATGAATGTTTCATCTGTCTGGTGCATTGTAGTATGCAATTCAAAGAATTTAATATTGTCTCTCCAGAATTCATGCATCATTGTTTGCATGTTAACAATAGGTTGTTCAAATATCAAATAATATTGGATGGGCCATACCTGGTAAAGATCACCACAGAATATCATGTCAATGTTTCCAAAGTATTTCGTGTGCACATGTTTTATGCTTCTTAGTCGGTTGTAAATGGAATACAAGAACTAACTTCCAATCAAATATGCTTCATCTATAAAGACAAGTTGGAGTTCGTCATAAAGCTTAGACAATGTATCCAACATTTCCTTGCTAAGTGGAATAAACTATGACTTGTTAAAAGGCATTAAAAATGCAGAGTGGACTATTGTTCCACCTGCATTATATGCAACTTTTCCTGTGTATGCAACTATTAGGCCCTTTGGTTTCATAGGATTAGAGGAATTGTTCGAATCATAGATTCGTATAAGCATTTGGAACAGTGCTTTCGCTGTGAATGTATTGCATGTTCTTGCTTCGCCTGTAAGGAACAAGTGCACATGAGTGTCCATGTTGAAGCATTGTTTAAGGGTAATGTCCTTTATAATTGTTTGTTGTTCTCGATTCAACAGATGTCTTATTCTGTGGTATTCATTATTTTCAATTAGGAAACGATGTTTTGTGACTTGAAAACCAAGATTGATACATTTTTCACTTGCACCTCCTCGAGGACGAGGCAAATCCGCTTGTAAGTCATAGGAATCGCAAGGAGTTTTGGTTGTTTTTTGGTTTGTGAATGTGTGATCAAGATTGTCAAGGTTTTCTAGCTCAATAACTGCAATTTCTAGATCACCCCATGTTGGATTAACATTGTAGGTAAATCTAGCTTCATTGATGTGCACTATAGTCTCAAAGGAAATATACGCAACCTCCCATGTAGAAAAGTTATGTTTTAATGTCTCTTCGTTTTCATCTAACAAAACATACAACATTAGTTTTTCTCTACAATAGTTTTCATAGTCAGAATGTTTA
This sequence comes from Picea sitchensis, assembly GCA_010110895.2. Taxonomy (NCBI): domain Eukaryota; kingdom Viridiplantae; phylum Streptophyta; class Pinopsida; order Pinales; family Pinaceae; genus Picea; species Picea sitchensis. The sequence continues at coordinate 36,463 of SNQJ01S0051607.1, forward strand.
TTGTATTTGACAAACCGTATCACAAAGGTTTTTTTTCTTTTTGATATGGGTGTACTATTTTTTTTGTAATGCGATACAAATTCTACTAAGAAGATATGCCTAATAGGAGATGGACGCTGGAGGTAATAATCAACAATAGAGCGACATAACACGTCTTTTGAATTTTCAGGCTCTTGTTCTAGCAAAACCGGTTTTTTAAGCACGAATGTGCGTTTCTCAATTGGAGATGTGTTTATGAAGACACATTTTCTTGAACTACAAGTGAGGGGCAGGGAAAGTGCAATATGAACTGCTTGCTGAGCAAACATTTGTTGAATATTAAACAATGTATTTCCAAGTGTGCGTATCATTTGTATGGCATCAATATCACTTCTTTCATGTTCTTTGCGTATTCTTCTGAATGCACTTTTCATAGATTTGTCAACCTTTGTCATATACGAGGTACAGTACGATGTTGCAACATATGAATTGAGCACGTACTGCGCATCTGTATTTTCTTTCCACATAACTGGCATGTCCTTGGAGAAACTGTTGTTCCAAATATGGGAAAGTTTTCGTTTAAGGAAAACTGTTGGTTGTGTAAGCATACATTGTATGGCTTGGATGTACTCATCTTCTGATATATTTAGCTCTATCAAGAAGTCATTGAAGCTCATCATCTCGTCAAATTCTCCTTGTTCTAGAAATGCGGACAAGGATTTAGATTTGTCAACAACAACATTGTCCTCTAAACTATGTGGCTCTATGATTCTTGTAGCTCTCATTGGTGGCCCGGGAAAGTTGTAAAATGTGAGTTTTTTCATTTTCTACAACTTCTTGTATGGTAATGTCTATGAACTTTGGAAAGTTCTAGATCCAAATGATCTGTGTTGCATGTTATGTATTTGTCCACAAATTGCTCCATCTCTGAACTGTTGTCAGCTCCATAGACTGGTGCACCCTCTATCCACAATAATGCGTGGTCATGTTCATTTCCCCTATTCTGGAATTCATTTACAAAAAAGTAGTCCGATATTTTTTCGAAAAATGTTTCATCATGGCATATCAATTGTCTCAAAGCATTTATTCTATGTCTATAGTACCGAGTACATGTCACTGGGTCTTTTCTTATGAGGTAGTCAATGTCACTATTTTCTAGTGTATCAGTTTATTTTTTTACGTTTCCTGTTCCTATGTAGGTCAAATACGACAACCACCAATGGATTCCAGCAATGCTCTGCACTTGTAAATGTGATGAAAAATGCTGGTGGGCCCAATTGTCGGATCATTGCAAAAATAGTTTTCTTGTTTTGTTGCAAATAGTCGGGAGAGGTGCGAATGTTTTTGAAATCTATGTATCCAATATCAGATTTCCAAATTTTTTCTAGGTTTACTTTGTACTTGACATCCTCGACCAACACATTTCTTCCTTGTAACTGGCCTTTTCTTATTCGAACCCACATGTAGGAGAGAACTTGCTCTATTATTATACACATTGTTTTGAAAACCAAATTTGTTATGTGACAGGAGAAGTACCGCTTGAATGTAGTAGCTCCCATCAGACTATTTTATGATAACTGAATCGTTCTGTAATGTCAGTGGCACGTGGATCTCCATAGAAGAGTGTTGGAAGTTCATTTCCTCAGCGAATTTGTCCTTGAATATTCCAAGTGGACGCTGCCCCTCAGCAGATGCAATTTTGACAATATTGTCTTGCAAGTCACAAATGCATTGTGAATCAGTGAATCCATGCACCAATGTCTCAGCAAGTGTTTCATTCTCTGATTCATCACTTGTATCAAATTCACTAGCATTTTTTAGAGTCTCTGCAGAGTTGGTATCCTCCTCTGCAAGAATACTGTTCCATTTCTCATTTATACAAATGTTATGTGCTTTGTACAAGGCACTGGAACATAATTCCTTTAATGCTTTCATAACAGCATGCACAGACACTTTTCTTGTCGGATACACATTTTTGTATCACAAGCGTCTTTTCAGTGCCACAACAATTGTCATTGTATTTCTAATGAATTGTGGCAAGGATTTTTGCACAACATCTAGTTGAACAGACACATTAATAATTGATCATGTTAAGCCCATCTGGGGTTGTTTATAGCCCCAGGGCCTGATTTGTGCAAATGTAATTCGCAGAGACACAAGTCTCTCTTCAAGTTCCATAAGTGCACTTACATCTGGTAGTGGTGTATTACATCTTATTTGGTCAAGGGTTGCAAATTGTGGCAGTTTTCCATTTTCAAGCAACCATTTGCATGGAAGACAAATTTTGCCACTGGAAAATGTTTTATCGTGCACTGTCAAGTGGAGGTATTCTGCTTCCAAATCAAGCGTGAAAGACTTACTATTTTTTTAGAAATTAAATTGTTCACAAATTGCACATGCAATGGAAGGAGTGTCTTTAATTTGTTTCATGTAGGTTTGTCTTGCATCTTTCTTTCGCAGGGAAGTATGGGTCGAAAGTGTTTGTTGGTTTTCATTTCTAGTAGTGCATGTTGTTGCTTCTAGCCCACAAAATGTGATAGTTGCATGACCATTCTAGGATATGTGACTGCACCTATTTCTGTTGTGTTGTGCACAAACAAATTTATTTAGATTGTGATATGTGAGTTTCTCTCTAAAAGGAAGCGTAGCAATGTATTTTTTTCTCTCGCGCATGACCTTTTTCAAATTGTGGTAACTTACTCTATGTTTCTTGTCCAAGGGTAGGATGACCTGATGGCAACTAGGATGAATTTCACTCTAATTCAGGTTGTGATAACTTAGTCTACATTTTTTGTTTAAGGCCTGTATGGCCTCATCACAACTGGGACAAATTTCACGCATAATTTTTTTCAAGTTGTGATAAATTAGTTTATGTTTTTTGTTTAAGCCCTGTATGGCCTCATCACAACTGGGATCAATTTCACACATAATTTTTTTTGTTTAAGCTCTGTATGGCCATATCGCAACCAAGAGGAGTTTCATTCTCACTAAAAATCATGCCACGCGTATGCAAATTCGGTGCGGTTTGGGTGGCATGGACATTGAACCTTGAACCAGTAATATGTCCAAGCAAAGGTTGATAATGGATATGTGTTGTATATGTTTTCAATGAGAGGATGTCAATTGTTCGATCGAAATTTGAATCAATAGATCAGGAATGGATAGTGCCATCTGGCAAGGCTGACCCGACCTGGATATTTACTCTGAATATGATAGACAATCATTGCAAACAGAATATGCAACCCTCCACATTTCCTTTTTCATATGGCATCGCCATGTTTACAAGGTATTCTTGCCAACTTCCAATTGCAGACATATTTTCTAGGAGATATGGCCAAAGGTGTTGATGCAAGCAGCTAAAAGCCTATTGGTTGCTGCCTATAATTACATTGCAAAAGGATTGTACAGTGTAAATCCACAACGACTTCACATTGAACTCTACTGCTACCAAACAACAAATTGCATTGAACAGACTATCTCCACAGCTAGACACAACATTTGTTGTTAGCTATACACCATGACAGTTTATGCGATGCATAATCCATTTCCACTGCGATTCAAGGTCTTTGCAAATGAGGGACAAGTAAATATGAGCTCCTTCAAGATTGCATATGAACAATTTTATGTACAATAGTGGTTCATAATGACCACTGACAACATTGGCATCATGGAACAAGATGCAATATGGATTGTCAGATGTAGTTTTGTTGAATAATAGATATCTTGTTTTTCTTGTCAATGACCATATTCCAATCAATATATTGAGCCAATTAGACAACCACCTTATACAAAATGTATCTCCCCAAAGTCCTCTCTCATGTGCATGCATAATTGGAGATGTAGACAACCGTATCTTTAAAAAATACGTAGCGACATCATGTATTCCATGCAATTGCTGAAGAAAATCATATTCCAGTTCGTATTCATATGACTCCAATGCCTCAGCGTCACCATTTTTTAAACATCCCAATAAATAATCTATCAATCCATTGCGCAAGTCGGTCAAGGAATAACATAAATGCAATAGAACCTGAAATGCATCAAAAAGGCAATCTCCTCTAGTATACGAGAATGCATCCAATCTAAAAAGGCCATTGCTATGCAAAACCTCCTCAATGTTGTCATGTATAATGGAGTGTGTATCTATTTCATACGACTTAACATCTATTACTTCTTTCATCTTTTGAACTGTGATTTTGAAGTTGTTTCTTAGATACTTTCAGTTTGCATGAAAATAGAGAAACGGGGAAAAAAAGAATAAAACGAGGAAAAAACAGAAAAAGGAAAGAAAAAACAGGAAAACTACAAGCGCGGAACTGCGTACCAATCCCTGTATGTATCTTTCAACCTTCTTCTTGTCAACTTCAATTCCCCCTAGTCCCCATAGCAAATGACAAGAAAACAAACCCACACTAGAAAATGAACCAAACAGAAGAAAAAATGCAAATAAATAACACCATAAATTTACTGAGCAAAAAGACCGATTTGAACCTATTCATGGCGTGAATCCTACAAGCTTCTCAGAGCCAGAAAAAGTTCTACAAAATAGAAAGGACAACACAAAGACAACATGTGGACGCAGTTTTCCGACCCATAGAATAAAATCATTCCTTGCCTCTACACCCCAGTGGATGGTTCCCTCTTGTGATAGCTCCGAACTAGTTTTCGAAAACACCTCTGCATTGCAATTTTCGAAATAACTATTGATGTGGCAACCGACATATGAAAATGCATGGTTTCTAGGAACAGAAGTTAAGAGCATAGAGAAAGATGATCGGCAACAGAATTTCGAGGCAGGGACTCCCACCATTGAAAAATAACAATGAAACGATGGCACATAAACTTACCCATCAACGAGGGATGACAACAGCTCAACCCCAAAAAACTGCAAACTGCAACAACAGGTCCAACAACTTGCAAAATTGAAGAACAACAAACCAGTGAACAACCACGAAGATGTCCAACTGCAACTGTAGGACCTCAACTTTTGCAAAGTTGAATCAAAGAAGAACAACAATCATGGAACGAACCAAGGAACAAGCATCAACCACTAAACCAGTGATGCCGGTGGAGAACAATTCAACACAATTTCACTGCAAACAACACCATAAAAAAATGGAACGAAACTGTATTGCAACACATCTGTACAATACATTTAATACTGCCAGGCCTATTAGGTAAACACTTAAGACTGTCAGAACCATCAAAGGACGTATCCCTATGCAAACATTTAAGAAAAAATGCAGCGTGGCAAGCCTGTTCTCTTGAAGCACGCAAGAGTAAAGAAAAAATCACACATAGCATTATGATAGAGAAACGTATTCTACCTAGCAGAAAATGCTAAGCCAAACATTCGAACTAATGCTAGCATTAATCCACCTTCAACCAATGCATAAGAAAATATATGATTCAAAAATACCATATACAATAAAATACTTTGGATATGCCAACATATATAACATTGGGAATAGAGAAACCAACAATAAGACCTCCAATCCGTTGTCCATTCAAATCATGACATATATGGTACTTTTTATTATATAAAAATCAATGTTTTCAATTCCCTGGTTCCAACAATATATAAAATGGAAATATTTGTGGTCAAAGGACAATCTAATACGAGGTCAATGAATTATTGATCGCTATAGTCCCTCTATGCCTACGACAGAGACTAATAATAGTAAAATCTAGATGATGAAAGAAATAGATCCATCATCATCATTAAAGACCATTTGATAATGACGAAAATTTCAATCCGTCGTCATTATTATAATGAGAAGGCTCAACCTCTTCTTGTTCTTCTTCTTCAAAGTTCATGTGTTGTTGTAAGAACAAAAAAAAAAAAAAACAATTTAATTAAAGAATTAATTCTCACACTTAATCCTATAAATTATGTAAATAACAAATGAGACAAAATTAACGATCACTCATGAGTATATAATTTAAATTTTCTAACATCTTCTCCTAAATATTTTTTTTACATAAATAACTTCCTTTGTTGTTGGCTCACAACCATATTCAATCTGTTACATGTCGATAAAGTAAAAATTAAAATTAAAAATTAAAATTAAAAAAAATCTAATTAAAAACAATAAAAACCACATAATTACCCAACAATCAAATAAAAAAATAATAATAAACTTATAAAACAACTTCTAATAATTAAGTTTTTCCTCTATTTTAAAAAAAATGTAATGGATCATTTTTTTCCTTGTAAACTCCTACATGTACGATATAACTATGCTATATTGGTTATGTTTAAACAAAATAATTAATAGATCATTTTTTTTCTTGTAAACTCCTACATGTACAATATGTTATATTGGTTATGTTTAAATAAAATAGTAAATGTAAAAAACATTTTTGAATTCGCAATTCAACTCATATATTATTGTTTACCCTTGTGACCTTCTATTGTGGTGTTTCATAGGCAGCTTGTCCCCGTTCTTCACTATCTTGGCGTTACTTTTCCTTAATGGCAAGTTGCTTTATCATTATTTTCATACTTTGTTTTGTTAATCTAGTTGCACTTCTATGGTTTTTAAAGAAATATTTTTTCCCTTAGTGTTATAAATTATTTTAAAAAGGCAAAAGATTAAAATACTATAAAATTATTGAATAATCATGATTGAAGTTAAAATATAAGAAGACTATAAATACTAGTGAATTAAGTTTTCCCTTTATGATTTAAATTACTCGTCATTAAAATTGTATCGATATTCTGTTGGATATACTCTTGGGAGGTTGCTGTTCCCATGGTTAAAAAAAAAAATTGTATCGATATTAAATTACTCTTACTTTCCAATTTTCGTGATTACCTTGCAGATCTTTTATCAAATAAAACTTGCCAAAAAGCATTGTTCTTTATTACATAATGGTTTTGTTTATGGTGATATTTTCTAGGGACATTTATTTGAAATCTGACGAGAAATTGTTAGATCCACAGATTTGAGTTTTTGTATAATCCGAGTGTTTCAAGGGGTTTTCAGCATGCTGAATCCACTTATACATTAAAAAATGGATTTTAAATAACAAAAAATAGTGATTTCATGCAAATTTATATCATCGGATTCCGATGGAAAAAACCATTTCGTAGAACAGTTAGACAATGCCATATTTTAGAACTTGCCCTTTATTATCTATTGCCATTTTGTCATCTTCACTTAAATGGCTATATCCATTTGCCCCAAAAATGAATGTCTGTCGTGGTTCATCTAGAAATCAACTCCTTGTGCTCATACATTATTTCCATAGAACAAAACTATCATTATAAAATTTTATGTAATTAATATGAGTATAACTTAAACTTATTCTACCATATTCATTTAAAAATCCAATATAAATCGAGGGTGGAAGGTGTGGGGGGTGAGGTATCCTTGGAATGAAGAACTCAACTACAAAGAAGCAGTCCTAGTCAACATTGTATTTTGAGGGGGGGTTTTGTTCCTATGTGGTTTTCCCTCTTTCCTCTTTTTTAGTTGTTCTATGTTTCTTAGATGCATTGTAAAATGGGTACCTAACATGGCTTCTTGTCAAGACCCATTCATTGTGTTCCTTGTATTTATTTTCCCATGTTCATTAGTCTATGTTGAGAGTGTCCCTTGGTCTGAGATATTCTCCCCTAGATGAGGGTGTCGCATTCTCTCCAGTCGTTACTCGGTTGTACTTTAGTTAGACTAGTGGAGTCAAGTCTTGCATGACAACCTTAGTATTATCACAAAGTGTTGGATGCTCACCTTGGAATCATCACTAGGATGACACACTTCACATGCATGAGGCTAGGATAGTGCTACACATGTGCATGCATGAGATTCTCTCCACTCCACTTGTGTGAGCTAGTTAATTGATCACTGCATGGTCGATTAACTAGGACTAGGTGACAGTTCACTCAAGTTTCTATCAGTGTATGTCCACATCTCTCTAGTAGACTAATATGGCACATTAGTTTGAGCATGTATCTTATATCTATTGTAAATTATTCACTCTTTGTGTGTGGATTAGCGTGGATGATCCAGGTGGATATTGGTGGCCACCCGCCTATTCCACTTGGACCCACACCATTGTTTCCTTCAGTTTCCTTAATTGTAGCACAATTTACTATTTTTAGCAGTTCTTTGGGTCCTGAACTTCCGGAGCTGTTTTGAGGCCTTAAATGACGTTTTTTGGCCATGAATGCTCCAACGAATATGAGTCTGTTTTGGAATCAATATTTGTTGTGAGCAGTGTAGTCCTCGGATAGATATTTCTAACGATGTATCATGTGCGTCAAATGGAGATAGTATGCCAAAGTTACGACCCCAGGAAATTGATGTACCAATTTACCCCAACGGGGCCCATATTCTGGCATTTCATCTCCTAGGGTTAGGTTTTTGGATGTTTAGGGTTTTCCATTGTTTCTCAGTAATATATAGGCATTCAAGCCTCATTGTAATAGGCAGTTCAGAGGCCAGTAGCCGCCACATCTCTTCTTAGAGATAAGCTACCAACACCCTAGCTAGTTTATTTCCATTCTGTCTGTAAGCATTTTTCAGTCATTTGTTATTAATGAAATGAAGTCTTATTTCCGCTGCATCTCTGCGTTTATGTGTATTTATGTATTTCATTGTGATACTACATAAATCCGGATCAATGGTATCAGAGCAGTCTGCTCGTTCTCGATCTTTCTTTGCATGTCCCCAATGAGGTCGGGGTATAAGGAGTTGGGGCTCGATTTGGTTGAACCTTTGCAAGATCAGTCTCACAAACCCTGACGACCGCCCATGGAGGAAGAAAAGAAAGATGAGGGAGCAGGAGATCGTATCAAAATTTTTCTCGAGGAGGCCCTCGAGAAACAAAGGAACGCGATGATGGAAAACTTTGCCTAGATTCTTCAACGGGATTCCCACTAGCGGCGCATCGACATCCAACAACCACTCTGGAGGTGCCACTCCTTTTAAGGTACAAGTAAACTTTGACATTCCCATATTTGAGGGCCAAATAGATGCAAATGCTGTAGATAGATGGTTGAATTTGTTAGAAGGATATTTCTCGGTTCACGAATTTTCTGACCGAGAAAGGATTATTTTTGCACTCCTCAAAGCCGCCCCCCATGTCAAGGACTGGTGGGAAACCTACTCGGAGCAACAGGGCGAGGGGGAACCCTCTGTGTTCTCGGCCACAGGCACTTGGAATTATTTCGAAGACGCCATCAAGGAACAATATTATCTCGTGGGGAGCTATGAGGACAAATACATACAATGGACTAAGCTGTGACAACAAAGGGACTAAGATGTGCATGAGATGACGAATCTGTTTCATACCCTATGCACAAAGCTGGATATCAAAGATTCAGAGAAACATTTGGTGTTAAAGTACCGTAATTGTCTACACAGATACATTCAGGAGGAAATGGAGTTCCTCGACATCTCCTCGCTTGGTGTGGCGTATCGATATGCTGCCAAGATTGAGCAGAAGTTCAAACAGAAAAAGCGAGACTTTGGGTTTGTGAATCAGAAGCAAGGGAAAGGTACCCCCAAACCGCAGAACAAAGGACCAAGCCAAGGTGGGGCGGCCCAGGATAACCCGTGAAAGCCACAAGCAAAGAACAACACCATGAAGCCAAAAAAGGACACAGGGAAGTGGTGTGAGTTCCATAAGAGCTCCACCCACAACACAAGTGAGTGTCGGGCCAAGCAGT
>SNQJ01S0051607.1:51617-66377 GCA_010110895.2 Picea sitchensis
ATGGCCTGCAAGAAGAATATCACAGCAGAAGCCACTGCTAAAATATTCTTTGAACGAGTGTGGGTACACTTTGGGATCCCACAGTCTATCGTCTCATATTGGGACAACAGGTTCCTCAGTACATTTTTGTGCAGCCTCTAGTCGATGTTGGACACCAAGCTCACCAAGTCCACATCTTTCCATCCGCTAACTGATGGTCAGACAAAGGTCGTCAACCGGTTGATTGTACACATTCTGTGCATGTACAACTCAAAGCATCCACGCACATGGGATGAGATCCTCCCCTATGTACAACGCAGCTACAACTGGGCTCTCCATAGCTCAACCAGCCATAACCCCTTTCAAGTGGGCTTGGGATTCCAGCCAGTATGTCCCATTGATGTAGCCATGCCATTTGCGGCTACTCGGGTAGATTCAACCCATGTCCAATCTGAGGTTGACAAGGAAAACAACTTCATTGAGTGCATTCAACACATCCGCCAAGATGTTCATGCCATTTTGGAAAGAGCCAATGCTAATTAAAAGCAACGACACGATCAACATCGTGTGCCACACAACTTCCAGGTGGGCTACAAAGTGTGGCTACATTTACAAAAGGAGCGCCTCGCTGGACCCTACCACAAGATTCACATGCTCCGATATGGGCCATACACCATCACCAAGGCTGTAGGGGACAATGCCTTTGAGCTCGGTATTCCACCATTCCTTGGTCTGCACCCAGTGTTCAATGTGGACCACCTTCAGCCCTACTTTCCACCTCTACTAGACACATTCGACATGGAAGAACAACTCACACCAACAGAGTTAAAACCAGATTGCATGGAACAAGCCACAACTGATCAAATTATGGACACATAGATCAAGAACACCCACCAACAGAGGATCCAACTATATCGAGTTTTCAAAGCAGGCCAACTCCTTCACCAGGGCAAGTGGCTCACCAGGGACCAAGTTCAGTAGAAGTTTCCTCATCTCATGGAGGAACTCAACGCAATGGGGACTATTGCTTCCTAAGGGGGGAGGACTGATCCAAGTGGATATTGGGGGCCACCCACCTATTCCACTTGGACCCACACCATTGTTTCTTTCATTTTTCCATTTTCCTTAATTGTAGCACAATTTACTATTTTTAGCAGTTTTTCGGGTCCTGAACTTCTGAAGCTGTTTTGAGGCCCTAAACGACGTTTTTTGGGCATGAATGCTCCGACAAATATGATTTTGTTCCAGTCTCTATATTCATTTTCATCAGTGTAGTCCTCAAATAGATATTTCTAACGATGTATCGTGTGCATCAAACGGAGATAGTATGCCAAAGTTACGACCCCGGGAAATTGATGTACCAATTTACCCCAACAGGGCCCATATTCTGGCGTTTCATCTCCTAGGAATAGGTTTTTGGATGTTTAGGGTTTTCCATTGTTTCTCAATAATATATAGGCCTTTGAGCCTCATTGTAATAGGCAGTTCAAAGGCCAGTAGCCGCCACATCTCTTCTCAGAGATAAGCTACCAACGCCCTAGCTAGTTTAGTTCCATTCTGTCTGTAAGCATTTTTAGTAATTTGTTATTAATGAAATGAAGTCTTATTTCCGCTGCATCTCTGCATTTATGTGTATTTATGTATTTCATTGTGTTCCTACATAAATACATATCAGTGGTATCAAAGCGATCTGCTTGTTCTCAATCTTTCTTTGCATGTCCCCAACGAGGTCGGGGTATAAGGAGTTGGGGCTCGATCTAGTTGAACCTTTGCAAGATCAGTCTCGCAAACCCTGACGACCGCCCATGGGGGAAGAAAAGAAAGATGAGGGAGCAGGAGATCCTATCAAAATGTTGCTCGAGGAGGCCCTCAAGAAACAAAGGAACGCGATGATGGACAACTTTGCCCAGATTCTTCAACAGATTCCCACTAGCGGCGCATCGACATCCAACAACCACTCTGGAGACGCCACTCCTTTTAAGGTACAAGTAAACTTTGACATTCCCATATTTGAGGGCCAAATATATGCAGATGTCGTGGATAGATGGTTGAATCTGTTAGAAGGATATTTCTCGGTTCATGAATTTTTCGACCGAGAAAGGATTATTTTCGCACTCCTCAAAGTCGCCCCCCATGTCAAGGACTGGTTGGAAACCTACTTGGAGAAACAGGGTGAGGGGGAACCCTCTCTATTCTTGGCCACTCCCACTTGGAATTATTTTCGAGACGCCATCAAGAATCAAGGCCTCTATACTCCGCTTCCTGCCCCCAATCGACCTTGGGAATCCATCTCTATGGATTACATGTCGGGCCTTCCTTCTACTAAGCATGGAAATGACTTTGTTTTTTTGGTCGTCGACCGATTCTCGAAGATGTCCATTATGATGGCCTGCAAGAAGAATATCACAGCAAAATCCACTACTAAACTCTTCTTTGAACGAGTGTGGGTACACTTTGGGATCCCATAGTCTATCATCTCAGATCGGGACAACATGTTCCTCAGTACATTTTGGTCCAGCCTCTGGTCAATGCTGCACACCAAGCTCACCAATTCCACAACTTTCCATCCGCAAACTGATGGCCAGATAGAGGTCGTCAACCGGATGATTGTACACATTATGCGCATGTACAACTCAAAGAATCCACACACATGGGATGAGAGCCTCCCCTATGTACAACACAGCTACAACCGGGCTCTCCATAGCTCAACCAGCCACAACCCCTTTCAAGTGGTCTTGGGATTCAAGCCACTATGTACCATTGTTGTAGCCATGCCATTTGCAGATACTCAGGCAGATTCAACCAATGTCCAGTTTGAGGCTGACAAGGCAAAAAACTTCATTGAGCGCATTCAACACATCTACTAACAAGTTCATCACATCTTGGACAGAACCAATGCTAAGTATAAGCAACGACATGATCAACATCGGGTGCCACACGATCTCCAGGTGGGCGACAAAGTGTGGCTACATTTGCAAAAGGAGCGCCTTGTTGGACCCTACCGCAAGAATCGCCCACTCCGATATGGGCCATACACCATCACCAAGGCTCTAGGGGACAATGCCTTTGAGCTCGGTATTCCACCATTCCTTGGTCTGCACCCAGTGTTTAATGTGGATCACCTTCGACCCTACTTTCCACCTCTACTAGACACATACGACATCGCAGAACAAATCACACCAACAGAGTTAAACCCAGATTGCATGGAACAAGCCACAATTGATCGAATTATGGACACATAGATCAAGAACACCCGCCAACAGAGGATTCAACTATATCAAGTTGTCAAAGCAAACCAACTCCTTCACCAGGGCAAGTGGCTCACTAGGGACCAAGTTCAGCAGAAGTTTCCTCATCTCATGGAGGAACTCAACGCAATGGGGACCATTGCTTTTTAAGGGGGCAGGACTGATCTAGGTGGATATTGGTGGCCACCCGTCTATTCCACTTTGACCCACACCATTGTTTCTTTCAGTTTTTCAATTTCCTTAATTGTAGCACAATTTACTATTTTTAGCAGTTCTTCGGGTCCTTAACTTCTGGAGTTGTTTTGAGGCCCTAAACGATGTTTTTTGGGCATTCATGTTATAGCGAATATGAGTCCATTCCAGACTCAATATTTGCTATCAGTAGTGTATTCCTCGGATAGATATTTCTAACGATGTATCATGTGCGTCAAACGAAGATAGTATGCCAAAGTTACGATCCCGGGAAATTGATGTACCAATTTACCCCAACGGGACCCATATTCTAGCGTTTCATCTCCTAGGTTTAGGTTTTTGGATGTTTATGGTTTTACATTGTTTCTCAGTAATATATAGGCCTTTGAGCCTCATTGTAATAGGCAATTCAGAGGCCAGTAACCGCCATATCTCTTCTCAGAGATAAGCTACCAGTGCCCTAGCTAGTTTATTTCCATTTTTTCTGTAAGCATTTTCTAGTCATTTGTTATTAATGAAATGAAGTCTTATTTCCACTTCATCTATGCGTTTATGTGTATTTATGTATTTCATTGTGTTCCTACATAAATCTGGATGAGTGGAATACAATTCTTTCATTCTTTCTCTCCAATTCTTCTCTTCTTCTCTCAACTTTGCAACTTTTGTGTTCATTGTTGCTAGTTGTATTCTTTGTGCATGCTTCACTAGAATTTCACACTCAAGGGTCCCAAGGATATCATTTGAGATACCTGTCTAGATCCAAATAGATCCAACTTTCTTATGAATGGATTTGGTCAGATCTCGATTTCTTCCCCTGGGATTTCTTGGGGACCGGTTTCTTCTAAGGTTTTTTGCTAGAATAGAGCTCATTTCACCTCGTCTAGTTTTTCCCCAGACTCTTTGAAGAACACTGGTGGGATATCTTGCATTGCATGTGGTGAATAAGGAGCTAGGAGATCAGGCTATATTGGGATCAATCTTGATGTGGAGTATCTTCAATGTGTTTGGCTAGAAAATGAAAAGGAAATTGTCTAACGGAAACGAAGGAAGACAGTTCCATCCCGTAGGTGTGACATTTCTTTGGTTGTCGGTAAAGACTTTTAGGTAAGTGAAATTTCATAATTGGAGGGGGAAGCCCTCATTGGTAAGTTCTACAATCACATAATCTCAGCAGGAGGGTCATCACAGTGGATGGATTACCAATGGAGTCCAGTTTTAGGCTATGTCCCCATTTTCCATCTACTGTCGAGGGGGTGGATATTTTTGTTTTTCATTGTCAAGTATATACACACGATATTTTAAATACCTATTGGTTTTGGGATCAACATGTTATTTGTGTGAAGCCATGGCATCCCTTTTTCGATGCATGAGAGGAGGAATTGAAAAACCTACCTATTTGGATTAAACTTCCAAACCTTCCGTTGGAGTTATGGTCAAATGTTGGTCTAAAGGCCATCGATGACTTGTTTGGGAATTAACATAGTAGATTCCAGTTTTAAGACTTGTTCTAGTCACTCAATGTCTCATATCTTAGTGGAGATGGACTCAAGTGAGGGCCTTTTTGAGGGAATTTTTGAATCTTTAAAGGACTTATAGCCAAGTTCTAGATTATATGAGCATCCCTTTTCATTATGAGAGGTGTCATTATGTTGGTCATGTTTTGGAATATTGAGAAAAAACATTTATAAGAAGATTTCGGGGGGATCCTTTGGGATCTGCTAAAGCTCCTTCTTTGTTGCTTTCATGTAGTGAGCCTTGGTCTCCTTTAGAACATTCTTGTACTCCTTGACCAGATGGTGGCCAGGATGCAGATTATGGAAATGAATACATGCAACGAGGAAATGCATGACTAATTTTCAGTGACTTGACTGTTCCTTTAAGCGAGGCAGACCCTGGTTCAAGGATGCATTATCTTCCAAAATATCTCTTAGGGGAAGAACTCGATCTCAATGCATCACAATGGACCAAGATCCAGGTCATCTGGTCGGTCAGTGAAGCTTAACGAATTGAATCAGGTAAGATTGATATTTTTCCTTCCCCTTTCTTTCTATCTTCATTTTCTCCATTTGGTGTTCGACTTTTGGGGGAGGTAGTGGCTCTTGAGACTACTCCAAATACTGGGGTGGACTTGGATCCTTTATCCATGGAAGGTAGATTGATTCCTACCATGTTGTCAACCTTTCTAATGATTCATACCATCACTTCCAAAGTCTTAGGAATCTTGGAAGGAAGACTTGACTAGTTCCCTATCGACCTCTTTTGGACGTGATCCACATTTTCTTCGACCACATGGATTGAGTCAAGGTATTACTCCTTCTTGAGGTTTGGGTTTTGTAAGTGATAAAGAAACCTAGCCATCTAAAGTGGGTAGGAAATGGACATTGAAATACGCTAAGGAAAAGGATTTCCGTGAAGTTTCCTAGCCTTGGAAATGACTCATATATATAGTTCTTAGAGCAGGTTCAACCCCCAAATCGCCTCCCTCATGAAGATCATGACGAAAAACATGAAGGGCCTAGGGGGAAACCCAAGAAACTTTCCCTTCGAAGATTAATATTGCAAGAAAACCTTGACATTGTAGTCATTCAGGAGACCATGGGTTTGTGTGAGCCCATCATAAATGAGCTTAATAAACTTCTTCCAAGTTGGGTCTTCCATGGGTTGGATTCCTTGGGTTCATCAAGACGAAGGAATAATCACTGGTATTTAGTCTTTTGTAACTCTTATTAATTGCTTTTCTGTGAAATCATGAGTATGTTCAGAGGTTGCCAGTAAAGAATTGGATCGTAATTTTTTTCTTTGTATTGTGTATGGACCTTATGTAGAAAGGGAGGAGTTTTGGAACAGTCTCCTTGATCTTGAGATTCTTCATTCAGAGGAACTAATACTACGTGGGGATTTGAATTTCACTTTGAATCGGGGGGGATTTAGGGGAAGATTTCCCGGGAAGATCCCATGGCACACTTCTTCCTAAAGAAAATAGAGTTTTTTGGATTGGTGGATGTGAAACCCATTGTCATTAGTTTGACTCGGAGTGACAATGAGAGTGGAAGTGAAAGAGTCTGGTTCATTAGTCACTATTGAAAAAATATTGGGATTTTCATGTCCTAGGTGGGTAAGATTATATGTTCAGATCACTTTCCTGTATTTCTAGAGTTTGATGTGGTGCGAGGCCATCTGGGGCCCCATTTAAGTATAATCCATCTTGATTAGAAATTGATGAGTTCCAATCTTTGGTATTGAAAATGAAAATTGGTATCAGTTCCAAGCCAATATGGGTGTCTCGGCCTGTCAACAATTTGTCAATTCTATGTGGTTCCTAAAGGAGAAAGTGGTTCGATGGGTTGTTGATAGTAGGAAGAAATGTGATATATACATTCTTAGTATTGAGGAGGAGCTGGAACATGTTTATGATGGAGTATTTTCAAATCGGGGTGTTGCAGTGGATAATGACAAAGTTCGCTAGTTGAAGATTTCTAGACAAAATATTATGTTGGAACAAGAGAAGTAGTGGTGTCTAAGGAGCCAAGATCTATGGTTGGAAGTAGGTGATATGAATACCGATTTTTTTTTAGAGATTCGCGAATCACTGGAATATTTTTAATACCATTTGGGAGTTATGTGGTGTAGAGGGATCAAGGGTAAGGGGTTTTTCTGGTTTGACATCTCTAGGGTTAATCATTTTAAGACATTATTTCAGGAGCCAACAAGGCACAATATGGATGTCATGTTGAGGTTACTCTTGTACTTTCCTAAGATGGTGGATGAAGAATACAATTTATATGTCTACAATGAGATATCAAAGGAGGAACTCTAGGCAATGATCTCATCTTTCAAAAAGGATAAGAGTCCTAGGCTGGATGGATGGACTGTTGTGTTTTTTGAGAGTTTCTTTGATTTAGTGGGGGACGACCTACTATGATTTGTGAGGAGATCCATCTTACTAGTAAGATCTTGGGAAACACAATTTCTACATTTATTTCTCTAATTCTGAAGTTGGATTGTCCTTCATCTTTTGACGATTTTCGATCAATTTATTTGTGTAAGTATTTGTACAAAATAGTTTCCAAAATCATAGAATTATGCTTAAATACTATTCTATACAAGTCTATATCACCTGAACAATTCATTGTTCTCAAAGGGTGACTTATTCACAAATCCATCAACTCGGCACAGAAGGGCTTGCACACAATCAAGACATAGAAAAAACCAATTTCAGTTATAAAAATTGATCTATCCAAGGCATATGACCAGGACTCTTGGTTGTAACTTAGGTTGCTTTTATTACATATTGGTTTTGAACTAACTGTGTTTAACCGGAATATGTTATGCATATCCTCTGTCTCATTTTTAGTTCTCATAAATGGTGTTGGCTCATCCTTTTTCAAGTTATCCCATGGGTTTCGCCAAGGGTGCCCACTATTTCTTTATTTATTCTTAACGGTTGTGGATGGGCTCATCCATGCTATCTCTAAGGTGACTCAGTTGTACTCTTTATAGGGGGGTTTGTATTTCCTATAATGAACAATTTCCTCATTTGTTGTTTGTAGATGATATTCTCTTATTTTGTCATTGTGTGGAAGTTGAGGGAAGGGTCCTCAAAAACCTCGCATCGTTATTAATATAGGTAAATCAACCATCTATTTTCCTGATTGTGAGGAGGTCTCATGTCAAATCATGGAACATCTTTTTTCTTTTCATGTTCATGATCTACATGACGTTTTGAAATATCTGGGTTATACTATGAAACCAACTAATTATGGCGTTGAGAATAGTAAATGGTTGATATAAAGGATTGAAAATAGAATAAATATATGGTTTAATCATTGGATTTCTTGGGGTGGGATATTAACTCTTATTAAATCAGTTATCGAGGTGATCTCTGTGTATTGGCATCTTTGAGCGAAAATTATGAAGGGGATATTGGTTCGCATCAGGAAAATGTGCTTTAACTATCTCTAGAAAGGTAATGCTGGGTATCTTAGTTTGCATCTTGTCAACTGGAAGATATTATCTTGGTTTAAAGCCTTGGGTGGCTAGGGTCTTAAGGACTAAGTTGGTTTGGCAAGGCCTTGGTGGCTAAATCACTATGGGCGTTTTTAAGTTAGGATTGTTTGTGGTGGCACATTCTATATGACAAATATATCTTTCCTTAGACAATTCTAGATTGGATTCGTCGACCTCGCAAATAATCCCAATGTACATCTAATCAATGGAGGTCATTGGCTATGGAATATCTAATCATTGGCCAGTTCTTGCCCTAGAAGGTGGGTTTAGGAAAATTGGTCCAAGACGACATAGATGTTATTGTTGGTTGTAATCAAAACATTCTCCTTCCATAGGAATTGCTCTTATTTTTACAAGAGAATGGGTTATGTACCTTAAATCAACTACCAAATAGAATATCCACGATGGTCTGGAGTCCAGGCTAGAAATCAACTGAGACTTTGAATTTGGAGGTACAATGGTGCAAGTAATGGAACTTGTTTGTCTAGCAATTGAAGTGGTATCATGCCAGATTATTGGAGTAGGACAATGAACTTGTCTGGCCTTATAATACTTCAGGTGGATGATACTCTACAAGCTTGGTTACCAAGCCATGGTCACTATTGATGATTTGGTTGATCAGTGGTGTCACACAAAATTATGGAAGATATCGGGTCCACCTAAGTGTATGTTGTTCTTTTGGCTTGTACTTTTAAATAGAGTATTGACCTAGGACAAAATTCAAAGGAGAATGATCCAGGTGGATAATGGTGGCCACCCACCTATTCCAACTGACTCCTCTTGTCCATTTTTGTTCAACACGTTCTTATGTACTTCTTTGTAATTGTGGGTTCTACACTTTTGGGGATGTCTGAAGCCCCACACATTCTCCAGTCGAATACTAGTGGCCTCTCGCCTAATACAACTGGATTATTTTGTATGTTTTCATGTCAGCACATCTTGTTGTACTTCTAGGGCCGTTTTGGGGCCCTAAACATTGTTTTTTGGATTGCCACAATCAAACTATAGATGAAGTCAAATTTGGATGGTATAATTTGTATTTCTCTGAAAGACCTTTCCAACGGGCTATCATGCGCCTAAAACGAAGGTCGTATGAAAAAGTTACGACCTTGGGAAGTTGAGGTACCAACTTACACCAACTTACCCATAGGGGCCCACATGAATTTTGGCGTTTCACCTTCTAGGGTTAGGTTTTTGGATGTCTAGGGTTTTGGAATTCATGTGTAATATTGAAAAGGCCTATGGAGCCTCATTGTAAACCATTCTTCTCAGACAGATGCATGTAGCAGCCACATATCTTCTCAGAGATAGATACCACCATTCAAGCAAGTGTTTCAGTTCTGCAGTTTTATAGTTTCAACCTATTTTATTATCCAATAGAAGATATTGTTCACTGGATATCTGTGTTATTCTTCATATCTCAGTGTTTATTTTATTCATTCTGTTAATCATTTCGTTCTTCTCCTAAATCCATATCAGTGGTATCAGAGCAGTGTACTCTTCATTTATTTTTCTTCATGCATGTCCCCGACAAGATCTGGGTACAAGAAGTTGTGACTTGAACAAATCAATCCATTGCAAGATTGGTTGCGTCGATCTCGACAACAACCCATGTGGGACGAAAATAAAGATGATGGAGCTGGAGATCCTATTAAAATGTTTCTCGAGGAAGCCCTCACGCGACAAAGGAACGAAATGATGGACAACTTCACGCAAATCCTTCGATGGCTTCCCACAGGAGAACCATCTTCATCAAGCGGCCATGTAACCTCATTCAAGGTACATGTAAATTTTGATATTCCATTATTTGAAGGACTGATAGATACAAATGTTGTAGATAAATGGTTGAATCTGCTCGAAGGGTATTTTTTGGTCCACAATTTTTTTTGATAGGGAAAAGATCACTTTTACACTCCTCAGGGTCATTGCCCATGTTAAATACTAGTGGGATACTTACTCTAAGCAAAGGGTTGTAGAGGAATCTGCAATATTTGTGGTGGCCTCTACATGGGATTCCTTTTGGGACGCCATTAAAGAACATTACTACCCTATTGGAATCTACAAGGAACAGTACACCAGATGAACCACCCTATGTCAAGAAAGGGACCAGACAGTTGTTAGAAAAACAGGACCGCAGAGCAATAAAATAAAACAAATGCGGAAATAAAACACATAAGATACACAATACAATAGAGACAAAGATATACGTGGTTCACCTAGTGTGGGCTATGTCCGCCAGCTAAATTTCCAGGTCCTTCCTTTATTATTATCCAGCAAATGAAGGGATACAACCTACAACACGCCCGTTGTAACTTCCTCTTCTTTCTCTCACAGTCTCCTCACTTAGAATACAACATTCACAATGATGCATAGCCACAATAAATTTCCCTCATAAAAGAGGGATTCCTTCTAGGGAAAAAAACCCTAACATAACTTCTACCATCATATCTACGACCTTATAATGAATGGTCCAGATTTACAATGAAATCACAATATGCATTTACAAGGCATTTTTTCCTTCCGGGGCCTGCTTGCCCCCAGACCCCCCAGAGGGGAATACCTCTAAATCAGGAAGGTAATCAGGCTCCACAACCAACAACAGTACCAAATTTCACCAATATCTTCCATACCTTGTGTTTTTTCTGAGATTAAACTTAAGGCTCAAAGCATAATGTCAGGCATCATGAATTAATACATGTTTTGTTTTAAGAGTGCTTTTTCTTCCGTTAGTTGTGTAAGAATTAAATCCTCAAATGAAATTCATAGCTGAACAAAATAGAGGCAGTGTTTCGTCGTTTGAGTCAATTAATAAAATTGAGTGGTGATGGAGAAAATTACAAAACTATTAAACAAACTAAGGCATCAATAACAAAATAATCTTACCTTGTTTATAGTAGAAGAAAGAGTAGAATGCACCCCTGAAAGGATATATGATATAGTGATCCAATTAGCTTGCAAGTCTTGTATTTGTTGATAGCAAATACAGAGGAAAAACTGCTTTCTTATCAAATAACTAAATGAAATATGATTACAGTAGATGTTGTACTAAATTGCAGTCATTCACTTATCAAGGAGTAACATAAAGAAAACTTGAAATATGAAATACAAGAAGAGGACATAACTCAAACTGCACAAAATTTGGAATCCCTGTCTGCGCTTGTATTAATACTCACAAAGGATGAGTTTTCTTAGTTACAATATGACAAGAAGCAGCCTTTGTTCATTCTTCTAAATATGTACTTATACAAAAGGTTCTCAACCATAAACGGTTGGAATTCTCCTTATTTCTAAAATAGTAAAGGTTACAAAATGTGAAATCTGAAACGCTTCACTTGCATCTCTTCTGTCCCTTCGTCATGCTGGCAGAGGAGTTTTTCTTTTTTGTTGTCCAGTTCAGATACAGATAGTCTCTAATTCTGATATGTACAGATGATGTGTACAAATAAACTCATTGGTTCTCGGAGGTGTTGCCTTTTCCTTGCTTGATACATTTAACACATTTGCTCACAAATTGTACCACCAACCTGGAGGGTTTTGTTAAGTCATTTTCCTCAAAATCATACAATTTATTTTCTAATTGAGGCAATCTATATTCCATTCTCCTATATTTTGAAGCTATAGACTGTAGCTGCAAATTGGGCTTCACTATCCATCTATTTATTTGATTAATATCAATCTGCTTTAATTGTAAGATTTCATCCTGAGCCTCTTCCATGTTTGTCTTAATGTTAAGTTGGTGCTTCACTATATCAACTTGTCCTAGTATTTCAAAGATACTATCTTTTCCGAGGCCTAACGAATCTTTGTCAAGTGAATGAAAAGATTCTTCACAGGCCTCCTTCACTTCTTTAGTCATTCTTTTACTCTCAGCTATATTAGTTTCCCAGGCCTT
Organism: Picea sitchensis; assembly: GCA_010110895.2. Taxonomy (NCBI): domain Eukaryota; kingdom Viridiplantae; phylum Streptophyta; class Pinopsida; order Pinales; family Pinaceae; genus Picea; species Picea sitchensis. The sequence goes on from SNQJ01S0051607.1 coordinate 63,936, forward strand.
CAATATTATATCGCCTCTGATTTTCTCTGAAACAGACAACCTGGAAACCATAGATACTCCTCCTCTCGCCAACAACACAAATGCTTCTTGGAAATTGGTTTGAGCGACAATAGCCTCTCTCTCCTTTAAATAAATGTTATCTAAGGATTGATTTACCCCCTGAAAATGGTTTTGGATAGGTTCCACCTTAACTAAAAGGCTTTGCTGTGCTGATTTCGGTTCCTTATGTACCTCTAGAGTTTGGGTTTGGAAATATAATATATCCACTACTGCTTTTTCAGTTAAGCTTACCTTCGCTTGCAACTATCTGACTAATTCATTGCTTGTCTGTGACTTTTTCTGCATCTCATCAAGACTGGATTTGAGCTGCTGGATTTCCTGTCTATCATTGGCTCTATTCTGCTCGAAATCCTTGTTGATTTCAATCCTGAAATTATTTTCCACTGTTTTCACTTGATTTTTCAATTGGCTTATCAACATATCTTTCTGCTTCAACTTCTCCTTCAGGTTTCCCACTAAAAATTGGTTTGTTGTCGCAAAATCTCCCAGCGAGCCTGAGACCTCTGTAGCAAAGTATTCTTCTTCTAGGGCCTACCCATCTAATAACACCCTGTGTCTTTTAACAGTTGCGCCCTCCTTCTGATGTGTTTATCTCTTTACCACAACCCTTCTCTTCTTACTGAAGAATAATTCCGAAGGAGACATCTCTGCTACTGAAATAGGTGTAAGGTCTCCTATGAATACAACTTCGGCCATCGGGTTCCCTCTACTGAACTGTAGAGGTGTGACAGATTGGATAGAACTGCCTATCTCAGTGGATGTCTACTTCCCGACTGTGTCAGTTGTTGGTTTACCTTATGTGGACTGTGGCTTTTATTCTACCTTCTTTATCAAGGCCTCAGTTTCCTCCAAATTTTCTTGGGCATCCTGTTCACTAGAGCTCCATGTTTCTAACCCTTGGATCTTCGTTTTCTATGTGGCTGGAGGTGTTGGGGTTTCCCCTTGCAATACTTTGGGGAGGATATTTATCCGATGCTTCTGGAAGTTATATAACTTGACCAATTTATTTGGCGCCAGAGCTTGAACTCGGTTCAATACCTCCTGATAGGACCTTGCTCCTTAGAATATTTCATCTTGAGGAGAATCTTCATGTTCATATCTTTTCAAGTTGCAAGGGTCCATGTGATTACCTACGATCTGCTGTAGATCATGCTTCTTAAATTCGATATTGACCAACTTGATTTATTCCAGGGCCACGACTTATACTTTTGAATGGACGATGTCCAGCAGAGAAAACATACCAATTTGCACGAGAAAAATGAGCCATACCGTATTTTGTACTACTTTCAGCTCCTTGCTAATTCCCCCTTGCATAGTTTGATGTGCTACTTCGCGAAAAACCAATTGATCATGTAAAAATTGAGGCAGAGCATCTGGAGGAACCAAACAACCAAAAACCCTAATATAGGAGAAATGCTCTTCAACGTACCAATTTTCTATCTTGCCTAGATTTGTCACAATTTTGTCGGAAATCCTGGGAGGTGGGTAGCCATATATAGCGGTATGCATCGACACCACCACCCAGTTGCATATTTCATAGAAATATTCTTTCGCCTTGTCCTCCCAAAGTATTGAATGATAAATATGTATGGGTTCAACACTAGTTGGAGTCCAGCTCCAGCTCATAAGAGGAAAAGGTGTCATAAAACAAACGACGTCCATGATAGAAGCTGACATGAAAAATTGGGCCGGTTGCCCCTTGGCTTTTAGTGACTGATATCATGTAATCTCAACCAAACTGTTTGACAATATCTTTCCCTAATCAAAAGAATATCCCTCTGCTACTGTGTGCATAATAGGCACCCACGGTAAAAAGAAATGGGTTGTGTTTCCACTACTACATATGGGCGGATTATTCCACGTTTCCATTATTTTCATCTCTTTTTTTTTTTAAATAGGGCGGGATTTTCATCGATATTGCCACAAAAGTTCGTCACAATATCCACGAATATGTTATTTTAACTTGGTCGGGATTTTCGTCGCTATTGCCACGAACTTAAATGGCAATAGCGACGAAACTTTTGCCTATCTCATTGGTCGGTGTTAACGGCTAGTTGACTATTTGATCTATATATACCTGCCTTTAAGAGACTTTGCGACACAATTGCTATAGTTGCGACACTGTTCTTGGCTTTTGTTTGAGTTGTTTATTTTTTTCCGTCACCCACCGGTTGAACAAATCCAATTCTTGATCTACATAGCTCGGATTTTGAACTTGCAAGGTTAGTATACTGTCTTTTTTTATTGATGTACTCATTTAACTTGTTAATTTTTGTTCAAATGTCCAAATTTCATGTAGCTTGTTTTTTCCTTGATAAGATATTATATGTGTAGTACCGTATTTCATGTCTTTGGTTTTTGGATCTAGTTAGTATATTATAT
>SNQJ01S0051607.1:66387-82486 GCA_010110895.2 Picea sitchensis
ATATATGTTTAAATAAAGAGGAACATGGAGCCTTGAGTTTTATCTCAAATATTCTTGGGGACCATATTATTCAATGAGAGATGTTGGGATCACATAATTTTTGTGTAATTGAGGAAATAATTTTATCACTTTGTAATACATTCTCCCTCGTAGTGAAACCCTACAAGATAGTATCTTGGAAAATAGATAAAATGTTAGACCAAAAAGTAGGATATTTATTATAGTTTCAAGGGATCCACTAATCAAAATGGTCATTCTCTTCTCATGTTGAATATAAAAACTTCAAGTTTAAAGGTGTATCAATTAAGCTAACCCATAAATGCTCATACGAGAATAAGTATGTTGTTGAGGAAACTATTAGGAATGTGATTGAAGGAGAAGTGGTGCAATTAGGAAGTTATATTGTATTCATTTTGGTATTTACATTAAAGTCTTCATAAAACCTTGCACTCACTTTAGTCTATCATAAGTGACTAGTCAGTGCACTTTAGTGGTGCCCGATTAGTCTTAGTCATCACCCTTCATGACAGTTGTCACCCAACAATCATTAGATCACAAGGTTAGAGGCATATGGGCATTGGGATCATGAGGCTTTATAACCCTACAGTAACAAGAGACATTAATTAAACTTTGACTAGATTAACATTATTGAGCACTAGGTATGGGTCTCAGGGCCTTGACAAGGTCAAGGGAGGAAACATGAACTTTAGGCCTTAAAATAAGCTTTCAACGAGCCAGGGCCAATAAGGATGCCCCGTATAACCACACAAGGCCTTATGAGGGTATTCCAACCTATGGTTGGGGATGTCTGTGCCACTAGGTGTTTTTTAGTAGTAGGTATGTGTCTCAAGGTCTTGGAAATGATATAGGGAAGAAGGCCATGCCTTAGGTTCTAAAGAAATATTTGATTCATCTAGAGCCATGAACAATGCCTCAAAGTACCACACATAAACTCCAGAGGGGTATCCTTGGCCTCTAAGAAATGATATTAGTGCTCTCTCAAGGTTTTGAGCATTAGCTATGGGTTTGAAGGCCTTGATATGGTTGAGGGGGGAACCCAAGGCTTAGTCGAAGTACAAATATTCTAGGCATCCATGGCCAAACATGACACCTCAAACTAGCACACCCAATCTCTCAAGGTTTTAGGCAACTTCTAGAGCTCAAATTTCATGAATGATGCATCAAACCACCATAGATGACCTCTCCAGGGTATCTTTGGCACTCAAGTTGGAGTATGGGCATCAATAGGATATTTTGAGCACTGGGTATGGGTCTTGGGTCCTTGGACAAGATCGAGAGAGGAAACCCAAGCCTTAGGTCCTAAAGGAAGTTTCTAGGTATTTATGGCCTACAACGACATGTTGAACCATAATATAAAAGGAAGTTTCTAGGTATTTATGGCCTACAACGACATGTTGAACCATATTATATATATATATATATATATATATATATATATATATATATATAAATTATATAATTTATAAATTATATAAATTATACTATATATAAATTATAATATATATAACTATAATAAAAACAAAAATAAACAAATAACAAACATAGTTTTGAAAAAAAACACATTTGAACTAGCTCTCGCGCTCATTAGATGGATCAACACTTGGTTTCACACAGAGTAGAGAGGAGGAGGGCACAAATAGAGGAGGAGGGCACACACACAGAGAGAGAGAGTGCACGGGGGAGAGAGGGCACATGCAAAGCAGAGGGAGGAAGACGCATTAACGGAGGAGAAGGAGGGTACATGAGGAGAAGGAGGGCACACACGCAAAGGATAACGAAGGCACAGAGAGAGGAGAAGGAGGGCACACAGAGTAGAGAGGAGAGCACACGCAGAGGATAAGGAGAAGGGGACACAGAGGAGGAGAAGGAGGGAGAAGAAGCACGAAGTTGAGAAGGAAATGGTTACACCCGTCGAGGGCCATCTGTAAAATTGATCAAGTGACATCGACACTAAGGGTGAGGGCGAGGATGGTGAGTAACTATGAATGCTTCATGAATTTACATTATTAATGCAAGAATAGTCTTTTTGTTTTTATAAGTTTGTGTTAGTTCCATTTTGTGTTGGAAGGAGAGGGAAATCTCCCAGATGTGAGTAAATCGCCCCCACAAATGTGTTGGTGTGCCCAAATGTGAGTAAATTTCCCCCACAAATGACAATACTATTCATGTAGCCACAAATTTTCCAACAGGGAGGAAAAAACGCCCCAAATCTAGAAATCGACCTCCTCAATATTCAACATATTCCCACAACAAAAAATCGCCCTCCATTGAAATAACTCGACCCACATGGTGTGAGTGGGATGATTGGGCATGAGAGGGGCTAGGTGGCTCCTTGCTCATGTTAGAGTACACTGAATTGGCAGTGTTAATATACCATAGACCCAATATTTATGTAAATGCGTTCATATTTCCTCTAAGGACAATTATGTACAACTTGTTAAACCTCCTTAAAAACTTGTGTGCTCCAATAAGAGTTGAGTGTGATAAGCACATCTAGGAGGCACATTATTCCAAGTCAACATGTCATTTTATCACCTACAAAACTTTAGTGGCAATATTTTAGAAAAAAAAATTGGCCTCGCCTCTACACTAATGTGGAGAAATACAACAACAAGGTTTGTGTCATGGTGTGACATTGCTAAATCAACCAACAAAAGACAATGTTCACACACATATTTAACCATTCCTTCACACCTATAGAAATATATATCCATAGATATTTTGACAATATTACTAACAATGCAACAAAAAATGATGAATTCTTTGTAGTTGTTTATTAGTTCTTGAAGTTGACAATCCTAATTCCTTGCAGGAAGACAAAATGTAGAAGGAAATTCACAAAATAGGATTGTATTTTTCATTGCTAATACCCAATAGATATTGGGAGGACATCTCAATGGAATTTGTGTTGGGAGTGACTCAAATAGGAAGAAGTAATGACTCCATTTTGTTATTGTTGGTGTTAATAGATTGTATAAAATGAACCATTTTATTCCTTAAAATGAGACAAACGAAGTTGTCAATACAAAGTTTTTTAAGGAAGTGGTATGTTTGCATGGATTTACCAAAGCAATAAAAAGTGACATCAATACTCATTTTTCGAGTAATTTTTTATGAACATCATGTCACAAATTAGGCAACAGGTTTCCCTATAGTTATGCTTATTTGCATCCACAAATTGATGTGTAAACAAAGGTGGTAAATGGGAGTGACCTAGGAAACTTCTTGTGGAGTATTGTTGGAGATTGATGGACACAATGAGATTTCCTAATTATAGTGTGAATGAAACTACAATAAAATGAGACTTCCTAATTATTCAAGAAAGGAATTGAAAAAAAGTTGTGGATTTAATGGAGTTGCCAATTGATGAGCATATTAACAAATATTCTAAATTACTTGCAAAAAATATTCAAGAAGTCCAATCATAAATTAATCTCACAAATGAGTTAGACACCAATCCAGTTTTCAATGTTGCGGAAAATTATACATATTGTATAGAGTCAAATGAAGAACTTGATTATGCTCCGGAGGCAACTTCACGAGAAATTACCAAAGAAGAAAAGAGAATAAATTGAAAGGGCCAGACACTAAGTTTACCAAATTTAGACACTACTGGGATAAATGAAAATTAACTATCCCTAAGGCATGTTTCCGATGAGGATGTTGTAGGTCAAATGTTCAAATATGGTCAAGTCCCTCAAGTTTACCAATCACTATTGTGGCCTACGGTTGAATTAATCTCAATTTGGATATTTTGGGGAAGAGGGGGCGGATCTCGCATTCTATATATATATTCTAGGGAAGATAGGGGGATCCCACCCTCTATATATATATTCCAGGGAAGATGAGGATCCTGTGGGGTTTCCCTTAGGGAAAAAATGAAAAATAATTAATGAAACACCATGGGAATAATATGACCAACATTAAGAGTCTGAACTGTGTCGTTTAGAGTATACTTTGGTAAGGAGAATTTGATGCATGTGCATGCAAACAAGAGGATAAGGTAGGTACATGGGAATGGGAAGGGAAGACCATGAGTCTCTAGGACAATATTTTAAGCTAGTTGTGTAGAGATCAAATTCAATTGTGAATCAAGATCAAACAAGTAATCCACTTTAGCTTGTCTCATGTGGATATAGTCATGAAATAATTTGGTCATATATTTTTGCTTTTTTGGAATGTCATTGATTAATGCTACCTCCTTTTGAATGGTAGTGCAACTAATTAATGCTACCTCCTTTTGAATGGTAGTGCAACTACTTATTCTTTTAGCTTTTAGAAGTGTTTGAGGCATTTATCAAGGTGTAATTTCCAACAGTCTTGGTGTGTCACTTTCTCTCACAAGACTTGTAATACATGGTGGGAGGTTTTGTTTCTTGCGTCATTGCTACAATATTCTTCGCATCCCACTTCTTATTCTTCCCATAAATGACACCTTGAACCACCACAAATGACCTCTTGAAGGCATCCTTCACCAATTAGGTATATAGGTAACACTAACATTCTTGAGCACTAGGTATGGATCTCGGGGCTTTGACATGGTCAAGGGAGGAAACATGAACTTTAGGGCTTAAAGGAAGCTTTCAATGAGCCAGGGCCAATAAGTATGCCTCATATAACCACATAAGGCCTTCTGAGGGTATTCCAACATATGGTTGGGGATGTCGATGCCACTAGGTGTTTTTGAGTAGTAGGTATGTGTCTCAAGTTATTGGAAATGATATAGGGAAGAAGGCCATGCCTTAGGTTCTAAAGAAATCTTTGAGTCATCTAGATCCATGAACAATGCCTTAAAGTACCACACATAAACTCTAAAGGGGTATCCTTGGCCTCTAAGAAATGATGTTAGTGCTCTCACAAGGTTTTGAGCATTAGCTATGGGTCTGAAGGCCTTGATATGGTTGAGGGGGGAACCCAAGGCTTAGTCGAAGTACAAATCTTCTATGCATCCATGGCCAAACATGACACCTCAAACTAACACACCCAATCTTTCAAGGTTTTATGCAACTTCTAGGGCTCAAATTTCATGAATGACACCTCAAACCGCCATAGATGACCTCTCGAGGGTATTTTTGGCATTCAAGTGGGAGTATGGGCATCAATATGATATTTTGAGCACTGGGTATGGGTCTTGGGTCCTTGGACAAGATCGAGAGAGGCAACCTCCTCCTTCCATCCCATTGTCTCCTCTCAGGTTCAATGCCTTCACAATGTTCCATATAGAAGACCACAACCCTTTCCTTTATAGTTTGTACAACTTCATCAAAACCATTACACCCTATGCATACAATGGATTAAACAACAACTCGATCATCTTGTAATATCTGTCACAACCAACCCCAACATTATTTCCAACTCGAACCTTTCCTCCATTCCCCACCAACCACTAAAGGTGCTTTCCAAATATGTGAAATTCTAGGATCATGGATTTCCAAACTATCGATCCCCACTTGAACTCTTTGATGGGTCTCAAATCCAGTTCTCCACTGAGCGTCGGTGGATATGTAAATATATGCAACTTTATGCAACTTATATGCAACTATATGCAACTTTATGTAACAATGCAACTTATGCAACTATATTTCAACAATTTTGTATGCAACTATATGCAAATATGCAACTATATGCAACTTTATGGAACTTATGAAACTTTATGCAACATGCAACTTTATGCAACAATGCAACTTATGCAACTATATACAACTTATGCAACTATGCAACTATATGTGACTTATGCAACTATATGCAACTATATGACAATTCCGTATGCAACTATATGCAAATATGGAACTAATAAACTTTATGAAAAAATGCAACTTATGCAACTATATTGCAACTATATGCAACTATGCAACATGCAACTTATGCAACTTTATGAAACTTATGAAACTTTATGCAACATGCAACTTTATGCAACAATGCAACTTATGCAACTATATGCAACTTATGCAACTATATGCGACTTATGCAGTTCTATATGCAACTATATGACAATTTCGTATGCAACTATATGACAATTTAGTATGCAACTATATGCAAATATGGAACTATATGCAAATATGCAACTATATGGAACTATAAGCAACTTTATGCAAAAATGCAACTTATGAAACTATGCAACTTATGCAAATATATGCAACTGTGCAACTATATGCAAATATGCAACTTATCCAACTATATGAAACTATGCAACTATATGCAACAATGCAACTTATGCAACTATATTGCAGCTATATGCAACTATATGCAACAATGCAACTTATGCAACTATATGCAAATATGCAACTATATGCAACTAGGCAACTATATGTAACAATGCAACTTATCATGTTTTTTAATGACTATATGCAACTTTATGCAACTATATGCAACTATATGCAAATATGCAACTTATCCAACTATATGCAACTATGCAACTATATGCAACTTTATGCAACTTATGCAACTATATGCAACTATATTGCAACTATATGCAAAAATGCAACTTATCATGTTTTTTAGTGACAATATGCAACTTTATGCAACACTGAAACTTATGCAACTATATGCAACTTTATGCAACAATGCAACTTATGCAATTATATGCAACTATATTGCAACTATATGCAATTGTGTTGGTACCAAAAACGTATATTGGCACGATAACTTATCTTCTTGTTTTAACGAGTGTAGGTACCACCAAACATGTATCTGTCGGATCTATCTTCCTCGAGTGATGATTAAGATATACTAAGAGAGGTTGAAAGTGAGACATGTTGTACTAGATCTACCGGTTCTAGATCAACTAGCCCTGATAAGGTAAAGAAAAGATTTCATATACGCATGCAATTTTTTGTTGCCAATGGAGGGTCGTGTAATTATGATGTTGAGAGCATAGGTGACATTGAGTTTCCCTTGAGGTATAAACATCTAGTACAATGATGGGAACCTAAGGAGCTACCTGAAGTGGGCACATATTTCTTCATTGGTGGGAGGATGTATCGCAATGCTCCTTCATCCTTACATGGATTGGGGTTATTTTCCATGGAAGGAATAAAGGTCGGCTATGGAACTGTAACTGAATTGATGTAGTATGTCGGACCATTATACAAATACAATCACTGGCTGATGTTGGTCCGATATACGCAAAGTATGCAGAGATACAAAGTTGCCGCAAATTATATACAACTAGTAGATAACAATCAAAATAAAGGGGAAACTATGTATATTGATTGAAGGCCAAAAGCTACTGGAAACATTGCAGGCTTTATAAATAGCACACAACCAGTGACAACAACTAAGAAACCAAATTTCATATTTGAGGGATGCGAAGGAAATCGTATATTTGTATGTGCAACAAAAACAATAGTTCCAGATGAAGAGTTGTTGATCGTTTACAACTTAAATCGAATAGATGGAGGGGGTGCGACTATGGGGGTAAATATCTTACATACCATTCAACTCAACCTTTGATCAATCAATTTTTTACTGCATATATTTCATTTTTCATTATTTATTTTTTGATATTACTGCAACATTTCATTTTTTTAATCTTACAATTACTTTCATAACTCTTGTTGATTAATTTATTGTGTCAACATCTATCCAGGGTGACCGTGAGATATCACAGGCTACATCTGTCCAGGGTGATCGTGGAAAGGCACCTATTGTGCCTCAGCAGGTAAATTTTAAATACAGTAACAACTTATGACTACAACAACTAAATTTCACAAATTTCGTTTTTTTTTTTTTCTGATATTACTGCAATATTTCATTTTTTTTAATGTTACAGGTGAATTTCATAACTTTTGTTGATTGATTTATTGTGTCAACATCTGTCTAGGGTGACCGTGGCAGAAATCACCCCCTACATCTGTCCAGGGTGACCATGGAAAGGCACCCGTTGTGCCTCACTAAGTAAATGTTAAATACAGTAACAACTTATGACTACAACAACTAAATTTCTGAAATTTCACTATTTTTTTTTTCTGATATTACTTCAATATTTCATTTTTTAAATGTTACAGGTGAATTTCATAACTTTTGTCGATTGATTTATTGTGTCAACTTCTGTCTAGGGTGACAGTGTCCGAAAATCGCCCACTACATCTGTCTAGGGTGACCATGGAAAGGCACCTGATGTGCCTCACCAGGTAAATGTTAAATATAGTAACAAATTATGACTACAACAACTAAATGTCTGAAATTTTGTTATTGTTTTTTCTGATATTACTGCAATATTTCATTTTTTTAATGTTACAGGTGAATTTCATAACTTTTGTTGATTGATTTATTGTGTCAACATCTGTCTAGGGTGACCGTGTTCGAAAATCACCCGCTACATCTATCCAGGGTGACTGTGGAAAGGCACCCGCTATGCCTCACCAGGTAAATGTTAAATACAGTAACAACCTATGACTACAACAATTAAATTTCTCAAATGTTAAAGTTCATCTCATTAATTTTATTCATCAATGTATTGTGGCATGGTCAACGTGGGAAGGCTCCCACTGAGGATATTGATGAGGACGAAATATTTTATTCGACTGACCCACTGAAAACTATAACGAAGGACTTGAAGAAGGCTAACATAGAATATCTAGGTTTTCTTAGCAAAAGACCCCTGACATAGGAGGACAGGGCAAGAATTGTAGAGCTACAACATAAAATAACTAATTTTGGGGTAAGTGGCATCTTCACATATTTTTATCAGCTATGACAATTTCATATCCATTTTTTTGTTTTATATTTTGTATATGATCTGATAAAGTAAAGTTTTCCATTTGTAGGAGTTTTTAAACCCCATGCGTGGGGAACCTGTCGATCCTGCAACTGCTATAGGTAGCAGTGATGGTCCAATGCAAAAAAAAATGTTGAAATAACAAAGTGCAAGTGAGGCTTCTTGAGCCTCTTGAGGATCCCCTCGAATCCATTGATGAGCGAAATGATTTTGACTGGCATGACACGCCGAAGCATGATGAGTCGGAGCTTGGGACTCCACATGACTCCGGAGACGAACGTATTGTAGATGGAGAGGATACTATTCTACGTGGAGCAGAATGAATTAAAAGCACCAGATCACTAGATGTCACCTTTCTGGTGGATGACACATGTGTTCCGATCAAGATTCAGAAGATTGCAGGTGATTGTTAATTAATTGATTCATTTTTTCATGAAATTGAAATGGACATTTGTTGAGATTACTATGAATTAATGGATAACATGTTTATGCAGGAAACGATGTTTTCTATACAAACTTAAATGACAAAGCATTGGAGATGTTTGGCCCCACCATTCGCATGCAGTGGAATGGCCAAGATAGCAAAAATAAAGATGATTTAATAGACCACATGGTAAACTTTTTCGGCAACACTTTCAACAAGAAAATAGTTACAAAGTTAGCCGACGAGAATTTAAAATATACCAGGGCCCAATATAGGGAGAAATTGCAATTAGACCTCAAGCACGAGCATCGTCCCATGGTTCTAGAGAAAGAGTGGAAGGCGCTAAGATATACAAGGAATACATCCACGAGCTGGTCAAGCAAGGTACAATACATGTCATATTATCAGTGAAATATGATCATTTATGTTTTTCTTTCCTATTTTAAGTAACAATTCCGATATCTAATTTAAAAAAAAAAAAATCCATATGTATGCTACCAGACACCTCCAAAGCAACCAAGGCCAGAGTGGAAAAACACGACCAACATAAACTAGGCTAAGGTGGCTATGGAAAACTAAAAGTCCAAATAGTAATATTTAAATGATTAAATGTGGTTAATATTTATTTAACAGTAGCAAACAAATATATGTTTTTGTTATTGGTATTTTTATTGGTGTTATGCATTGCAGTTAAATATGTTCGACACTGTTGCCACCAAGGAGGACCTAAATATTGGTTACAAGCATGGTTTTAAAAGTGTGATTGAATATAGAAAAATCTTGGGCCAGACTCCTATCTCCCCAGCCATGTAGGTAAATCAAATGAATAAGGAAACCGTAGTAGCATGCTTGTAAAGTCTATTCATATTTTATTATATCACCATTAACTAAGTATTTATATTTGTTTTCAAGCAATAGTGCTACCGCAGTAGTGAATCTAGCAATATTAAACAGACATCGCTTCATACAAGGGTGCACATGTCCAATGATAGTGTAGAGCAGAGTACCTATTCCGGTATGTATGCTTCAGAATTAGAAATATTTACTGTGATTGTAGATATTTATTTCTTGACTTATACTTATATATTATCTTCTCAAAATTGAAGAACATGTAGCTCAGGAGGGTGAACTACGTGAGGAACCAAGTGGACAAGAAATTAACGCACCAACTGTCACAGCTACATAGACAGGTAAAGAGCAATAGTGTAATGTTAATCAAAATAATGAATTAGTTATTTCAATTATATTTCAACATATCGATATGATCATTTTTGTTGTTGCAGTTCATGACCCTGAATAGACGCCTCGACGCCCTTCTCAACGACGTACCAAAATTATGGTACATGAGCGCACATAAACAACAGAAGGACAGGGCACACGAAATACAATGTCCTTGAATGATTATGATACCCCAATTGTCAATTTTATGAATGTAAAAAAACATAAATCAAAGAAAAATCAGATGTATAAATTCATGACTTTTATTTGGATGTTTATCGATGTTTATATGTTCATATGCTTCAATGTTTATATGTTCATATGTTTTGATGTCTATCCTAGTTATGCATGAATGTCTATATGTTTTATATATAAAGATAATCATTTGTTGGGTATGGGGAATTGAGAGCGGTGTGAGGGGGGGGGGATGGGCCATATGAGCTTCCACCTTCACGTGGTTGGCCCTGTTTAGTAGAGAATAACCTATTATAGAAACAAAGAGAATCTCATTAAGGTATGCGACCACTTATTTTTTTTCTATGGTATTTTACATAAATAAATGCATGTTTATTTGCATATTAATTATTTACTCATATAAAGAATTTGTATTTTATGATTCATGCAGGTGTTGGTGATGGAAATGCATATCGTGGACAACTCTTATCAAGTTGTATGGGCTAATGGATCTGGCAAAAGGACAATGAAAAGCTAAGGGTTTTGTCGTGTTTTTTAAAATAGGCTTTATACTAGTAAAAGTTCACAATCCTCATGAAAGGATACAATTGCATTTTTGGTAGACAAGCATCAATTTTTTTAACAAAGTATGAATCATAGGTGTGTGTGGTTGTACAGACCCATACGAGTTCCCTCCCATGGTTCCAGAGAAAGAGTGGAAGGCGCTAAGATATACAAGGAAGACATCCACGAGCTAGTCAAGCATGGTACAACACATGTCATATTATCAATGAAATATGATTAGTTATGTTTTTCTTTCCTGTTTTAAGTAACAATTCCAATATCTATTTTATTTTTTTAATTTCATATGTAGGCTACCAGACACCTTCAAAGAAACCAAGGCCAAAGTGGAAAAACACGGCCAGCATAAACTAGGCCAGGGTGGCTATGGAAAACTAAAAGCCCGAATAGTAAGATTTAAATGATTAATTGTGGTTAATATTTATTTAACAGTAGCGAAAAAATATATGTTTTTGTTATTGGTATTTTTAATGGTGTTATGCATTGCAGTTAAATATGTTCAACACTGCTTCCACTGAGGAGGACCTAAAGCTTGGTTACAATCATGGTTTTAAAAGTGTGATTGAATATAGAAAAAGCTTGGGCCAGACTCCTATATCCCCAGCCACACAGGTAAATCAAATGAATAAGGAAACCACAGTAGCATGCTTGTAAAGTCTATTCATATTTTATTATATCACCATTAACTAAGTATTTATGTTTGTTTTCAAACAACAGTGCTACCGCAATAGTGAATCTAACGGTATTCAGCAGACACCATGTCATACAAAGGTGCACATGTTTAATGATAGTGTAGAGTAGAGTACCCATTCCGGTATGTATGCTTCAGAATTAGAAATATTTACTGTGATTGTAGATATTTATTTCCTGACTTATACTTATATATTATCTTTTCAAAATTGAAGAGCATGTAGCTCAGGAGGGTGAACTGCGAGAGGAACCAAGTGGACAAGAAATTAACGCACCAACTGTCATAGCTACACAGACAAGTAAAGAGCAATAGTGTAATGTTAATCAAAATAATGAATTAGTTATTTCAATTATATTTCAACATATCGATATGATCATTTTCGTTGTTGCAGTTCATGACCTTGAACATATGTCTCGACGCCCTTCTCAGCGACGTACTAGAAGTATGGTTCATGAGCGCACACAAACAATAGAAGGACAGGGCACACAAAATACAATGTCCTTGAATGATTATCATACCCCAATTGTCAATTTTATGAATGTAAAAAAACATAAATCAAAGAAAAAATAGATGTATAAATTCATGACTTGTATTTGGATGTTTATCAATGTTTATATGTTCATATGCTTCAATGTTTATATGTTCATATGTTTTGATTACTATCCTATTTATGCATGAATGTCTATATGTTTTCTATATAAAGAGAATCATTTGTTGGGTATGGGGAACTGAGAGCGGTGTGAGGGGGGGGAGGGGCCATATGAGCTTCTACCTTCACGTGGTTGGCCCTGTTCAGTAGAGAATAACCTATTCTCGAAACAAAGAGAAACTCATTAAGGTATGCAACCACTTAATTTTTTTCTATAGTATTTTACATAACTAAATGCATGTTTATTTGCATATTAATTATTTACTCATATAAAGAATTTGTCTTTTATGATTCATACAGGTTTTGGTGATGGAAATGCATCTCGTGGAAAACTCTTATCAAGTTGTATGGGCTAATGGATCTGGCAAAAGAACAATGAAAAGGTAAGGTTTTTGACGTGTTTTTTAAAGTAGGCTTTATACTAGTAAAAGTTCACAATCCTCATGAAATGATACAATTGCATTTTTGGTAGACAAGCATCAATTTTTTTAACAAGGTATGAATCATAGGTGTGTGTGGTTGTACAGACCCATACAAGCGCCCTCCCATGGTTCCAGAGAAAGAGTGGAAGGTGCTAAGATATATAAGGAAGACATCCACGAGCTGGTCAAGCAAGGTACAACAAATGTCATATTATCAGTGAAATATGATCATTTATGTTTTTCTTTCCTGTTTTAAGTAACAATTCTGATATATATATATATTTTTAAATTCCATATGTAGGCTACCAGACACCTCCAAAGAAACCAAGGCCAGAGTGGAAAAACACGGCCAACATAAACTAGGCCAAGGTGGTTATGGAAAACTAAAAGCCCGAATAGTAAGATTTAAATGATTAACTGTGGTTAATATTTATTTAACAGTAGCGAACAAATATATGTTTTTGTTATTGGTATTTTTAATGGTGTTATGCATTGCAGTTAAATATGTTCGACACTGCTTCCACTAAGGAAGACCTAAAGCTTGGTTACAAGCATGGTTTTAAAAGTGTGATTGAATATAGAAAAATATTGGGCCAGACTCCTATCTTCCCAGCCACACAGATAAATCAAATGAATAAGGAAACCGCAGTAGCATGCTTGTAAAGTCTATTCATATTTTATTATATCACCATTAACTAAGTATTTATGTTTGATTTCAAGCAACAATGCTACCGCAATAGTGAATCTAGCGGTATTTAGCAGACACCACGTCATACAAGGGTGCACATGTACAATGATAGTGTAGAGAAGAGTACCCATTCTAGTATGTATGCTTCAGAATTAGAAATATTTACTGTGATTGTAGATATTTATTTCCTGACTTATACTTATATATTATCTTCTCAAAATTGAAGAGCATGTAGCTCAGGAGGGTGAACTGCGAGAGGAACCAAGTGGACAAGAAATTAACGCACCAACTGTCACAACTACATAGATAGGTAAAGAGCAATAGTGTAATGCTAATCAAAATAATGAATTAGTTATTTCAATTATATTTCAACATATCGATATGATCATTTTCGTTGTTGCAGTTCACGACCCTAAATAGATGCCTTGACGCCCTTCTCAGCGACGTACTATAATTATGGTACATGAGTGCACACAAACAATAGAAGGAAAGGGCACACGAAATACAATGTCCTTGAATGATTATGATACCCCTATTGTCAATTTATAAATGTAAAAAAACATAAATCAAAGAAAAATTAAATGTATAAATTCATGACTTGTATTTGGATGTTTATCGATGTTTATATGTTCATATGCTTCAATGTTTATATGTTCATATGTTTTGATGACTATCCTAGTTATGCATGAATGTCTATATGTTTTCTATATAAAGAGAATCATTTGTTGGGTATGTAGAATTGAGAGTGGTGTGAGGGGGGGGAGGGGCCATATGAGCTTCCAACTTCACGTGGTTGGCCCTGTTCAGTAGAGAATAACCTATTCTCGAAACAAAGAGAAGTTCATTAAGGTATGCGACCACTTAATTTTTTTCTATAGTATTTTACATAACTAAATGCATGTTTATTTGCATATTAATTATTTACTCATATAAAGAATTTGTCTTTTATGATTCATGCAGGTCTTGGTGATGGAAAT
Organism: Picea sitchensis; assembly: GCA_010110895.2. Classification (NCBI taxonomy): domain Eukaryota; kingdom Viridiplantae; phylum Streptophyta; class Pinopsida; order Pinales; family Pinaceae; genus Picea; species Picea sitchensis. The sequence continues at coordinate 80,953 of SNQJ01S0051607.1, forward strand.
GCATCTCGTGGACAACTCTTATCAAGTTTTATGGGCTAATGGATCTGGCAAAAAGACAATGAAAAGACAATGGTTTTGACATGTTTTTTTAAAAGTAGGTTTTATACTAGTAAAAGTTCACAATCCTCATGAAAGGATACAATTGCATTTTTGGTAGACAAGCATCATCTTTTTTAACATAGTATGAATCATAGGTGTGTGTGGTTGTACAAACCCATACAAGCACCCTCCTATGGTTCCATAGAAAGAGTGGAAGGCGCTAAGATATACAAGGAAGACATCCACGAGCTGGTCAAGCAAGGTACAATACATGTCATATTATCAGTGAAATATGATCATTTATGTTTTTCTTTCCTGTTTTAAGTAACAATGCCGATATCTATTTTTTTTTTTAATTCCATATGTAGGCTACCAGACACCTCCAAATCAACCAAGGCCAGAGTAGAAAAACACGGCCAGCATAAACTAGGCCATGGTGGCTATGAAAAACTAAAAGCATGAATAGTAAGATTTAAATGATTAACTGTGGTTAATATTTATTTAACAATAGCGAACAAATATATGTTTTTGTTATTGGTATTTTTAATGGTGTTATGCATTGCAGTTAAATATGTTTGACACTGCTGCCACCGAGGAGGACCTAAAGCTTGGTTACAAGCATGGTTTTAAAAGTGTGATTGAATATAGAAAAATCTTGGGCCAGACTCCTATCTCCCCAGCCATGCTGGTAAATCAAATGAATAAGGAAACCGCAGTAGCATGCTTGTAAAGTCTATTCATATTTTATTATATCACCATTAACTAAGTATTTATGTTTGTTTTCAAGCGACAGTGCTACCACAGTAGTGAATCTAGCGGTATTCAACAGACACCACATCATACAAGGGTGCACATGTCCAATGATAGTGTAGAGCAGAGTACCCATTCCGGTATGTATGCTTCAGAATTAGAAATATTTACTGTGATTGTAGATATTTATTTCCTGACTTATACTTATATATTATATTCTCAAAATTGAAGAGCATGTAGCTCAGGAGGTTGAATTGCGAGAGGAACCAAGTGGACAAGAAATTACGCACCAACTGTCACAGCTACACAGATAGGTAAAGAGCAATAGTGTAATGTTAATCAAAATAATGAATTAGTTATTTCAATTATATTTCAACATGTCGATATGATCATTTTCGTTGTTGCAGTTCACGACCCTGAACAAATGCCTCAATGCCCTTCTCAACAACGTACCAAAAGTATGGTACATGAGCGCACACAAACAATAGAAGGACATGGCACACAAAATACAATGTCCTTGAATGATTATGATACCCCAATTGTCAATTTTATGAATGTAAAAAAACATAAATCAAATAAAAATTAGATGTATAAATTCATGACTTGTATTTGGATGTTTTTCAATGTTTATATGTTCATATGCTTCAATGTTTATATGTTCATATGTTTTGATGACTATTCTAGTTATGCATAAATGTCTATATGTTTTTTATATAAAGATAATCATTTGTTGGGTATGGGGAAT
>SNQJ01S0051608.1:24638-46126 GCA_010110895.2 Picea sitchensis
TCACAATGCGACGTTAGGAAATGTTTGTCACATTGCGACGTTAGGAAATGTTTGTTTCTCACATTATGACGAAGGGTTTTTGTTTCTCAGATTATGGTGTTGGAATAGGTTTGTCATAGTTCGAAAGTGGGTCATGTTCATGACATTGCGACGTCAGGAAACGTTTCTCTCATTTCAATATTGTTTTATGTTTGTCACATTGGCACACTGGGTTGCATACATCACATTGCGACGATGTGTTGTGTTCATCCCATTGGAACATTTAGAAATTCCTATCATAATGTGACGTCATGATGTGTGCACCACATTGCAACGTGAAGATATATTCGTTGTGTTGCGATGATATACCTATGTTTGTTACATTGCGATGCCCATTTATGTTTGTCAAATTGTTATAAAAATTCTATGTTCATCAAATTACGACGTTCGTAAATGTTCATGAGATTTCAATGTCCCTATATGTTCGTCACATTGCGATGTTACTGTGTTTGGTAGATTGCAACGTCACTATGATCGACACATTGCGACGTTTGGAAATGTTTGTCAGATTGTGACTTTCATATATGTTCGTCACATGGAGATACCCATATATGTTTGCGACATAGTGAATTTACTATGTTTGATTGATTGTAACATTACTATGTTCAACATATTGCGATATTTGCAAATGTTTGTCACATTGTGACGTCAGGATATGTCTGTCACATTTCAACGTGAGGAAATGTTCATCATATTACGATTGAAAAAATACTCAATTTAATTATAATTATGAATTTTATATAATAAAAAAATCTAGTAAGAATCAATTTATCTAACCTATTCTCCATCCAGGAGGCATGATTGCTACATAGGAAAAAAAATAAAAATTTAGTAGCATTTGAAAAAATCCAAAAAAAACATAAATCCATCATCAAAACAAATGAATCAAGAAATATAACAAGTCATGGGTGATAGTGAGCACCAAAGTTTATATGGTTCCAAGCACTAAATAAAAGTTTAAATCTACAATTTGTAATATAGTTTAAATCTACAATTATATAAATATTTGAATATACAAAAAAAAATTGAAATATATTAACTTAACTTAGTACACATGTTAAATTTATTCATCTATGTGATTAAATTTGATTAAATTCATTTAGTGTACCACTACATGAGAGATCTCTACTACTTAACCCTCGTTAGAGTACAAGTATTCAAAAACAATTACATTAATTTCCTTGCATCATAGCTTCCAGTGCTTTTAAAATTAAAAGTAATTTATAATTTAATATCCCTTGAGGAAAGTCTTTTCAAATGTTTGTTTAAGAGTATAGTTTATGCTAATTTTAAAATAAATTAAAAATAGTTTATAATTTAGTATCTATTGAGAAAAGCCTTTTCAAATGTTTGTTTAAGAGTATAGTATTGTTTGTTCAAGAGTTTGTTTAAGAGTATAGTATTGTTTGTTCAAGAGTATAGTATATGCTAATTTTAAAATAAATTAAAAGTAGTTTATAATTTTAAAATAATTAAAAGTAGTTTATAATTTAATATCTGTTGAGGAAATTTTTTCAAATGTTCTTCGTTTGTACCATTTCACCCATTTAAAAATAATATTTTTTAATGTCTCTCCAAAACATCGAAGTATCCAATGGAAACCTAATTTCATGTAAGTATTTACTTATTCATGGGTTAAAACTACTTATCGCACAAAAATGTGAAAACCAATGCAAAATGCCACTGTATTTCAGTTTGTTGGGTCATTTTTAATTTGGTCGCCATGTAGGAACAAGGCAAATAGTAACATCTTAAAAGAAAAATAAGAAAAAAAGGCAAAAGATTCAATGGGTCTTGATCTTCCTCATTTTGCACAGGCACAATGCTTTTTGATTTCCCCGACACTCCTAGTGAGCACTCTGATTTCTCCCATCTTCTGGATTGAGTTTCTGAAATTGTCAAAAAAGTTGTTTTGCTTCAACTGCTTCTCAACAATATTTTTTGAAATGGAATCGGTAAGAAGCATGGCATCTGATTGGAAGAGCCCTCTGTGTGATTTTAGATTACTGAAATAATGGTTTTCGCAGGTGAGGGCACTCCCAGGATTTCGATAGTATGCCCACCTGCAAAATTATGCGATCAAGACCTAATTTATTAGATGGAGTAGCAAAATTGCTAGAGTGACTGAAGAGTTAATTTACACTAGTAAAAATATATCGCATAAATGTATAGGTTTATTTTTAAACCTATCGGATAGAACAAGTAAGTCTTTAATGTTGAGTCCTTTGCGGGCAAAAGAGGATTTAAGTTGGGCAAAGTTAAAAGAGGGGAACGGGATGTTGTTCCTCAAAACCTCGCTTGTAATGTATATCCTTCCGTCCCTGTGACCTGTTTTCACTCGCCAGAACAATCCTTTACTCTGCATATATATTGTCAACAACCATGTAATTAGTCTGCATCCGGTTGCGAATACTTTAATACCATGTAATTACAGACCATCACTATTCTGATCTTAAAAACATAAATAATAATGTGTTAAAAGATAAAATGTATAACCCGACGTAGGCCAAACCTGACATGAAATTGAAAAATTGAAAAGCTATGTGCACAATTAAAAATGCACAGGCTCTTCATTGGTCCATAACGCACGCTCTCCATTGATCCATAACATTGGGTGGCATTTGAAACGCAGACCAAACCTGGCATGAAATTGAAAAGAAGAAGCAGAATCGTGGGTAGAGGAAGCATAATCGTGGATAGAGGAAGCAATATACGATAACCTACCCCAATTTTCCACATCCTCACACGTGTAATTATTAATGTGATTTAAGTATACGATAACCTACTCCAATTTTCCACATCCTCACACCTGATACGCCCAATTTTACAACCATAAAAGTGGTTGTAATGATACATTGATAACCTATATAGCAGTATACGATAACCTACTCCAATTTTCCACATACTCACACCTGATACGCCCACACAAAGCATTTCACATCCACGTGAAGGGGAGCTTGGAGGTTGAAACGCCGAGGGCAGGTTGAAATGCTCATGCAAAGCACTTCACATCCACGCGGTCGTAAGCATCTGCCCTGGTAAAAAAATGACAGTGCACTGTAAAACGTTTTAATTCGCATCCAATTCCACACAAATGAAACTACAACAGTTCACATCCACGCGACCATACACATCCGTCCAGTTTCTTAATCATTGTTGTTATTTCTTAATCACTGAACATGGCAATCTGGTGATGAGCAAGTAATTTTTTAATCTTATTTAGTAAATGTGAAAAACTAATCACATAAACGTACGTCTTTATAAATGAGAGGAAGTTAATTTATCAAAATCTCATCCATTGATTAGAGAGGATGACGAAGAATATGCCAGAATCTTCAATTGCCAACCCTACGATTGAAATTTATGATTAAAAGGTTGATTACTCCATTGATTCCAATAGGGGGGACCCCTATCGGTGTAATTAAAAACTTGCTCCATTCACTGCAACTGGGAAAATATCTAATGATAAGAAAATTCACTTAGTAATCACTAAATCATATCTAGCTATTTTAGATGTTTCTAAGTTTTTTTTTGGAAACACGGAGCTCTTATCTGGGGGGTTTTCAATGATGGTTGTCCTTTCCGCTACTAATTACATTGATGATTGTGATTTAGCTTTATCACTGGTCTAGTTTTAAAGGATACCCTGGTTATTTTTACTATTTCAGGGAACTGGATAGCCGAGTTCCTTGGGGGGAGAGTTTACTGTACAAGCCAAATGGCGTTGTGGCAATTAATCTTTTTAATAATCCATTAACAACATTTAACTTATTTACTGGCACAATGCAGTATCATATCTTTTGTCTAGGGCGTAGGGCTTAGTGGAGACCACGTGGCTGCTCATGGCCTTTACGATACAACCAAATGTCGAGGCAAACATCAACACATTGATGAATGTGGCTGACGAAGAAATTTGGAGCGCTGAGGGTCTTTTCGACAAGGTGGATTCAATGGTTCTTTGTAATGACACCATTAATTTGCACTCTGTACAACCACAACTACCTCCACTTACCCGCACTTTCCTTAGTTCTGGTCCTACTCCGTTGTTCACAGATTACTTGCCATCTTCTTCGAGGTTTCCACAGTCTTCAAAGAAACTTTCGGTGGCATAGTATAGGGAAGAATGGTGTAAGGAGAATCTTTTCCCAAATCATTTGAAGGAAGGAGGTAAGGGTGAAAGGATTCTTGGTTCTAGCCGTAAGCAGTGGAGGGAGAAAAAAACAGTGCATAAGATGGTGCTAAGGTCAGACGTTGGGCTTGCAGAGACTTGCAAGTTGGCACTTTGTGGTATAGTTGGTACACTGTCATATAGCTACCTGTGTAAAGTTTATTTGTTGAAGTGGGTGGATCTTAACTGGAAGCCTTTGTTAGGTTAAACCCTAGATTTAGTATATCTGACCAACGGGTGGGTGGGTTTCATCTGTAATACAGCCGAGGATTCTTCTCTTCTTTTAGCACAGAGATGGGTGATAGGTGGTTGCAGTCTTATGATTAAGAGTTGGTGTCTGGCTTTCAACCTAGAGACATAATACTTCCAATTCCGACACATGTGGGTACTTCTCCCACACTTACCTCTATAGTTGTGGAATGCGGCTGCTTTGGAAGTGATTGGTAACTCGTTAGGCTCCTTCATCTCTCTGGGCAAATCCATACTCTCGGCTCCAAATAGAAAACTGGGTAAAATATTGGTGGAGATGGACGTCCACGGGGGACTACCTAAACTCTTAGAGATTGAGTGGAGGGGTTGTAGAATAGTCTAGAGGCTAGACTATCTCGGTATCCCATTCCGCTGCAGTGAATGCCATAGTACTGGACATCTGAGAAGTACTTGTTTGGGAAGAGAGGAAGAGGAAGTCTCTGAAGACATGGCTCTTCACATAGACATGGGGGACTTAGAAGATGAAGTGGTTTCAGCAGGAGAAGATTATCGATTTCCCTTGTCTGAGTTTACACCCTCGCCAGATCAGGACGTTACACTCTACGGTAAGTTACATTTATATTGTCTGGCTCTATTTAATTCTTTATCATTTTTGGAGAAAGAAGCACTAAATTCCTCTCTAGTGATGAAGTTTCTTCATTCTTCTGTGGAGGTTCCCTCGAGGGGTGGTAAGGGGATTCCTGCCAATAATCCTTTGGTCACTCCATCCTTACCTGTAACTGATAGCCTACCGTCGGGAGGTTTGGGTGATACAATTAGTTTGTCATTTTGTGCTTGGAGTGGTTTACCTATCTCAGTTGAGTGTCTTGTTGACCAGGTTCATACTCCTCCTGACTCCTCTGTGAAAGTACAACATGGGGTGTCTTCCCTCCCGGATGAGTCGCATTGATTTCGGGTTGACATGAATCTGAGGAGGGTGAATCCTCTTTATCTGCGGTTCTGGACTCTTTGATTCCCTATATACATGATAGTAACCCTCCGGCCCAACTACCTACTTTCTTCGGGAATGCCATCATTGACCTGACCACTTTCTCTAGTGATCATATCAAAGTGACACCCCTTCAAGCTTAGACAACAAAGGACTATTCTTGGTCAAGAGGGCTTGGAATTGAATATTCTTCGATTAAAACGAGAAGTACAAGGAAGAAATTACAATCGTCAACTTCTTCTTCCTTAGTCATAGATCCTTCCTCTTCCGACAGTGGGGCACTTAGAGTAGTGAAGGCCTTAGCAAGGGCTAAGTAATGATTTTATTGTCATTAAATCTTAGAGGGATTGGAGGCTCCCTAAAAGTTGCCTCATTCCACCGTTCCTTGGAAACTACCCATCCAAATATTGTATTCCTACAGGAAAAAATGGTTCATGAAAAAAAAGCTCGGGCCCTTTTACATAAGTTTCGTCCTTCCTAGGTTACTTGTGTGGTGAGTTTAGTAGGTACTTCGGGTGGTCTTATGGTATTGTGGGATCCCCATCTTTTTTGTTTGGATCCTTACCTTACTTGTGGTGGGATTTTGTTAACAGGGTCGATAATTGCTTCTAAGAGGAAGAACAATCTTCTTAATGTCTATGGCCCGTGCCTGGAGCATAAACTGTTATGGACGTCTCTAGCTAACAATGGTCTGCTATATTTAAAAAGTCTTGTGATTGCGGGGGACTTAAATCTTACGGTATCAACTGAAGAGTTTTGGGGAGGATCTACTTCCTCGGGTCAACTAGTAGGTTTCTTCAATTCACTCTTTCAAGCACATAAACTTATTGATGTCTAGCCTGACAAGTTATCCCCGAATTAGTGTAATGGAAGATCGGGTTCGGATTTGATTGCCAAGAGATTGGATAGGTATTTGTTTTCAAAGGACATGCTCCTAGATGTTAGATTATACACAACCTGAGTGGAATTTCCCTTTGTATCGGATCACGCACCAATTATTCTACAACTGGAGAACATTATCTTTGCAAAATCTTACCCATTCAAATTCAATACACAGTGGCTATTAGAAAAAGACTTCAACAGTATGGTGCATAAACTTTGGAATGATCATAAATGTTTACAGGAAGGAGATTGCCAGCGTCGTTTTAATTAGAAGTTAAAGGACCTAAAAGCTATTACTAAAAGTTGGGAAAAAGATTCAAGGGATCGGGATGCAAAAGTTCTAGAGAACTTGGAAGGAAATATCAAGAAACATTTACAGATGCTCTCGGAGGGTACTATTCATCCAAAGGCGGAGTCTAATCTCATTAAACTTGAATTTGAAAGGAACAAACTCCTAAAATCGCAGGAGGACCTGTGGTGAATCCTGAGCTGGGCCATTTGGGTCCAAAGCGGAGATCAAAATACCAAGTTCTTTCATCAGTATGCTAACCACAGGAGAATTAACAAATATATTTGGGAGATTTGTGATGATTCATGAATTATTCATAAAGGCCAGAAAGCTATAGTCATGGAGGCAGTTAATTATTACAAGAGTTTCTTTAAGTCCACAAATACAAGCTCAACAACAGATCAAATTGGGGTGGTGAACATGTTTATATGGATGATAAACGAGGATGAAGCGAGGGATCTCTATAAGCCTATAACATTAAAGGAATTGAAATCGATTTTATCCTTGTTTAAAAAAGACTAAAGTCCCGGGCCTGATGGCTTGACAATGGAATTTTTCTTGCACTTCTTTGATTTAGTGAATGAGGACCTTTTGGCGATGGTGGAGGAATCTCGGACTTGTGGGCGCATAGCAGGAAGCATTAATTCTACTTTTTTAGCATTGATTCCCAAAATTAATAAACCACAAAACTTTGGGGATTACAGACCAATATCATTGTGCAACCTAGTTTATAAAGTTATCTCCAAAGTGATTGCTAATTGGATAAAACGGATTTTATCAGGGGCATTATCAACATAACAATTGAGATTCTTGGAGGGTCATCAGATCCATGATGCAATTGGCACAACACATGAGTGCATTCACAATTTAAAAAAGAAAAATATAAAAGCTCTCATTCTAAAACTAGACTTGCAGAAAGCTTACAATTGCATTAATTGGGACTTTCTTAGATTGTTTTTAATTCAAGTGGGGTTTGGAATGCCCATGACAAACTGGATTATGGCATGTGTGAATTATGTGTCCTTTGTAGTATTAGTCAATGGGGAGGCAACCGATTTTTTTAGAAATGGTAGAGGTCTGCGCCAAGGGTGCCCTCTGTCACCATTACTATTTATTGTGGTGATGGAGAGTTTGAGTTTGTTATTAAAATTAAGTCAACGAGAAGGAATCTTAAAAGGAATAAAAGTTTCCATAATTACTAAAATTCTACATATTTTATTCGTAGATGATGTTTTACTTCTGACAAACGCTTCAGTGCAAGAATGGAAGGAAATCAAGAGACTTGTTCAATTGTTCTACTCGGTTTTGGGCTTGAAATTAAAATTCGGAAGGGATAATATAACCATCCGAAAATTTTGGTTTTATGCGTATTAATGGGAGATCTCCTCAAATCCTAGTTTAGCATTAACGCTTGCTATTTTCATACTTAGAAATAATATCTTATATATAATTTCTAAGTGATAATTGCAAAGGGCACAAGCACAAGAAACAATGATTAGGAATTGGATATTTCTTGAACCCGCCAACCTAATGATCCGCGAAAGAAATTCGAATAAATGGCGAAGTATGGAAAGCAGACGAAAGAGCTTCAAAATGGGGTGACAATAGTTCCACAGGAGACGTGAGGACCCAATGGTCAAATTGTATGTCTCAGAAGTTTTCAGTGCAAAATGTGTACCACGGAAGAGGGCATGATAGGTAGACTGTAATACGGAAGACGATATGATGCGAGTCCGGTTGTAAATTTGTATATCGCGGAAGTCAGGGTACTGTTTGTAGGTCACGAAATAATAGAAGTGAAATATAGAGCCCGCCTACTCGAGAATCCATGGTCAGAGATGTGGTTGGGTATGGAATGGGGAAGTGGTCGGTCAGAGTCGCGATATAAAATCAGGAGTGCAAATGTGAACTCACAAGTCTACCAACCCGCACAGCTAGGCATTTTTGGAAAAAAGACTAAGTGACGAGAAAGATAAAGTACAGGGAAAAGAGAAACAAGAATTTGATTAAGTATAGAAGACGAAAAAGAAGGGCTAATATATTCACATCTATAATAGATATCCCATTTCCTGGAAATATATTTTCTACATGTTTATGGAGAAGTTATATACTTATTGCATATACTTGTAAAGAAGTGCGAAGGTGGCAGGCACAGAAAACAACGACTAGGAATTGGAAATTGTTTGAACCCACCAAGCCAATGATCCGCGAAAGAGATTGCAAGAAATGGTCGTGGAAAGCGATCGGACGAGCTTCAAAAAGGATGACAAGGGTTCCTGAGGAGACATGAGGCCCCGAGGGTCAAATTGTATTTATCATAAATTTTGAGTGCATACTGTGTAACACGGAAGAGGGGCTGATGTAGGAGTCCGCAAGTCAATTTGTATAACGTGGAAGTCGGGTGGTTGTTTGCAGGTCAAGGAACATTGGAAGTGCACTCCGCTTGTTCGAGAATCTGCAAGCGAAAAAGTCGGGTAAGTATGGAATTGGAGGCGCGAAAGAGATTCCAAGAAATGGCGAAATATTGAATGCGGATGCAGGGGCTTCAAAACGGGGTGACAATAGTTCCCTAGGAGATGTGAGGACCCAAAGGTCAAATTGTAGCTCTCAAAACTTTCATGTGCAAACTTTGTATCATCAAAGAGGGTATGATGTGGGAGTGCGGAAGTAAATTTGTATACCGCGGAGGTCCGGGTGTTGTTTGCAGGCCACAGAACAATGGAAGTGCAATATAGAGCTCGCCTGACCGACAATCCACGATCTGAAAGTGCCTAGGTATTGAATGGCTAATGGTTGGTCAGAGTCGCGATATAAAAGCATGAGTGCAAATGTGAACCTGTGAGTCAGGCAATGTGTGCATTGAGACATTTTCAAAAAAATGACTAAGTAATGAGAAAGAGAGAGTAAAGGGGAAAAATAAATGGGAATTTGGTCAAGTATAGAAGAGGGAAAAGAAGATCCAATATATTCAAATCTTCAATAGATATTCCATTTCCTAGCAAGATCTTTTATGTATGTTTCTAGCGAAGTTGTATACATATTGCATTATACTTGGAAATAAATATGAAGGTAGATGGCATAGGAAAAAACAACTAGAAATTTGAAATTTCCTAAACCCGCAAACTCGAAGATCCGCGAAAGAGATGTCAAGAAATGGTCAAGTGTGGAAAGTTGTCGGACGAGATTCAAAATAAGGTGACGGGTTCCCAAGGAGACATAAGGTCCCGACTGTCAAATTGTATATATCGGAACATTTCAGTGCAAAATGTGTAACATGGAAGAGGGGATGATGTGGGAGTCTAGAAGTAAATCTGCATATTGTAGAAGCCGGAGTATTATTTGTAGGTCACAAAACAATGGAAAGTAAAATTTAGACAAAGGAGAAGCACTCGGTCGAAACACCTGAATCCGCCAACCCGTGCAACAAGACATTTAAAAAAAAATGACTAAGTAACCAGAAAGAGAAACTATAGGGGATAAAAGAGTGGGAAAATAGAAAGGCCGAGGGAAATTTTTGTAAGCGGGAATTGGTTTCAAACAAACCCCATTGTTGCAAAACCATCATTTTCTAGTAATTGTCAGCAAATGCTTTGTTGAAGATTATATTTTATTGCAACTTGTGTGAGTAAGTGTGTTCTTGATACATTTTTCCATGACTGTAACATATTAACTTAAGTATTAAACTTCTTGCATGATGGGTTGTTAGCATTAAATATTAATAATTGCATGTCTAGAAACAAGAATGACGATCTTGTTGCAATATTGTGATTTGGTATTGCTATGTTCTATCTGCATTACGAATAGAAATGAACGTTGGTTTGAAACTGTCTGAAATTCATTTTTTGTTTCCATAAAATCTTGATGGATCGATACAATGCATTGTCATATAATTGTTAAATGCTCCATTTTAGAACAAATTACTTAAGCAAATACAATATCGAAGAACTACGAGACTATTGAACCATGCCAATGAGAAGAGGTGTTAAATCCAGAAAAGAAGAAACAACCAAGACTCCAAGGATTTTTTTTTAATAGTAAATCCATTAAAAAAATGAATATTGAGCATTGTATACCTATCCTTAGAAATTGGATCGAGTTATTTGGGCTAAAACATTGAACATATTTTCCATAAACATAGGCATAAGATTTGCAACATGCAGGAGCCATCGAGATGCTCTTCCACATGCATACAAAACTGATTACCATGCTTTTTTTTAGGAAATCCTTGCAATATTTTCCTCGGTGGATCAATGTTCGGTGCCCTGATCTCAATATTTTGCGGAAGACCTGAGCCGGAAAAGAAACAGGAGAGTGGATCCATAGTGGAATAAATCCTTGGCTTGAAGCAGATGAACAACATTCATGTGGTAAAATTGATAGTTCTCACAAGCTTCCTGTGAGGAAGAAGACGAAAAACATTGCAGGGAAAACAGAATAGCCTGAAACTGAAATTTAGGACACACTAAGAAACCACCTCCTCATAGTCGAAAAATTCAGGGACACAGGTTGGACGTGCAATTCCAGAGGCCCAAATTAGTCCATTTTGGGCGGAAGGAGATGACTAGTAGGAATATGCCTTGCACCAGTGGGAGTTCTAGTCCTCATTCCCTAAAATGATAATTGTATATCCAGAAAATAGGACATTGGTCCCGTAATTGAATAGTTTTTTGGCTTGAAATATATCTTTGGGAGCATAAAAAAATCATTTTCTTACAGTGAAAGACTTCCGCCCAGAACAAACTAATTTGGAGCTCTGAAATTCCTACTTTGGAGCTGCAAAGAGGCTATTGCGTTCATTGTCTGTTTCTTTTCTGAAACCCCTTCTTTTGGTGTTGTCAGGACCGCCATCACCGAGCCGAGAAGTCCTGCCCATTTTGGTTGATTTAAATTTGGGCACAGGAGTGGGAACATTCTCTGCATTGCCATCATCCATTGTTGTATCATCGTCCATCAGATAATATTCTTCTGGTTCGAAATTCATCGCATTAACCTCTGCACCAACCATCAATGCAAATGGGAAGGTTGTCTGAGCATGCAGGGTTTCCTTGGAATTATTTGGCTTGAAATATATCTCTCGGTTCAGCAAGGGACCATCTCCTTTTTTGCTCCTAGGTGGAGGGAGATGAGTAGTAAGAATATGCCCTGGAATACTAGAACCTCTAGCCATCATGTCCGAAGGTTTTTAGTGTATCATAATAGAACTGCTGCCATAAGATAAGGAGAATTTCCATTTGCTCCAGATGATGTTTGAAATGAAAACTGGGGAAGGATAATATAACCCTCCACAAATCTTGGTTTAATGTGTATCAATGGAATATATCCTCGAGCCTTTCGTTGATCAATGACAATCTCCAGGGTTCGTGTGTAATGAGTTGTTACCATTAAACCTTACTAATTGCTTATTTAGAAAAAAGTGCGAAGGTGGCAGTGACAACGAAGAGTGATTACGAATTAGATATTTCATAAAGGTGCCAACCGACCGACGCACGAAAGAGATTGCACCATGTTTGAAATTAATACTTGAAAAGGATAACACTCTTCTCCGCAAATCTTGGTTTAACTCATATTAATGAAAAATCTTCTTCGGCCTTCTAGACATTAATGACAATCTTAATGGTTCCTGCATGATGAAATACTAGCATTAAAGCTTAATAATTTCATATATAGAAAGAAGTACGAAGGTAGTAGGGATGGTGAAGAGTGACTAAGCATTGTACATTTTTTCCACCTGCCAACCCGTGAAACAGATTCCAAGAAATTCCCAAGTATGGAAAGTTGTTGAGCGGGTTTCAAAAATAGGGTCACAAGATATACCTAGGAGACATGAGGGACTGATGGTCAAATTGTATGTCACAATGACATATTTTGGCCATCAATTTGTATATCGTGTAATTTCAGGTGTTGTTTGTACGTAGCGGAACAGTGGAAGTGCAATGTTGAGCAAGCCTGGACAGGAACCGACGATGGTAATAGTGGCTAAGTATGCAATGGAAAAATGGTTGGTCGGATTCGTGATATAAAAACATTAGACATACTTGGAACATGAAATATTGACGGGCTTGAAAACAGGGCCACAAGCTCTACTTAGGAGATGTGAGGGCCCGATGGTAAAATTGTATCTACCCCAACTGTTGAATGCAAAATGCGTAACATGGAACAAGAGACAATGACGGATTTCGAGGGTCAATTTGTATATTGTGGAACTTTAGGTGTTGTATATAAAAGCAGGAAACATTTGGAAAAAGGAAACATTCGGTAAAAGGACAAAGTAAATAGAAAGTGAAAGCAAATGAGATAAAGGTGAATTTGTTTGCTAATTTGTAGATCACAGAAGTATGGGTGCCATTTGCAAGCGACGGAACAATGGAAATGCAATGTTGAACCCTCCTATCCAAGAACCCGTGATTCAAAAAGTTTGTTCAATATGAAATGAGGAAGCAGTCAGTCGGGCTGGTGATATAAAAGTAACAGTGGAAATCTGAAGATGTGAATCCACCAACTCCCGCACCTAGACATTTTCTGAAAAACGAGTAAGTAACCAGAAAGGGAAAGCAGAGGGCAAAAAGAAAGGGGATGACAATCTTCAGAAGCGGGAATTGGTGTATGAAATCCCTATTCATGGTCTTAATAGTAACTATGAAGTGCATTAAACATGTGAATAGGTTCTTCAATCAAGGAATAGATATAACGAGCCATGCTTATAGTTTCTAGGATTGGTTTGTATAAGAAAAGCTACAAGAAATTCAATTTTGGGATGTTTAAGTGAAGTTATTGTACTGTTAGCTTCACCGCAAGTATAACAATGACGAATTTGAATTTTAATGTCCTCTCGTTGATATGATAGTTCCATTGGACTTCACATAGTATATATTCTTTTATTTCAAATTATTCCAGGAGATTAATTTTTCTAAGTTCATCAATCAAGGAAGAGTGCTAAAAATGAGATAAAGGGGAATTTGTTTGCTAATTTGTAGATCGCAGAAGTCTGGGTGTTGTTTGCAGGCGATGGAACAATTGAAACATAATGTTGAACCCGCCTATCCAGGAACCCATGATTCAAAAATGTTGTTCAATATGAAATGTGAAAGCGGTCGGTCAGGCTGGTGATATAAAAGTAACAGTGGAAATTTGAAGACATGAATCCGCCAACTCCCACACCCAGACATTTTTCGAAAAATGAGTAAGTAACCAAAAAGGGAAAGCAAAGGGAAAAAACAAAGGGGATGGAAATTTTCAGAAGCGAGAATTGGTGTAAGAAATCCCCATTGATGGTCTTAACAATAACTATGAAGTGCATTAAACATGTTAACATGTTCTTCAATCAAGGAATAGATACAACGATCCATGCTTATAGTTTCTAGGATCTGTTTGTATAAGAGAAGCATCGAAAAGCTACAAGAAAATCAATTTTGGGATGTTTAAGTAAAGTTATTGTATTGTTAGCTTCACCGCAAGTATAACAATGACGAATTTGAATTTTAATGTTCTCAAGTTGATATGATAGTTCCATTGGACTTCACATAGTATATATTATTTTATTTCAAATTATTCCAGGAGATTAATTTTGCTAAGTTCATCGATCAAGGAAAAGTCCTAAAAATGAGATAAAGGGGAATTTGTTTGCTAATTTGTAGATTGCGGAAGTCTGGGTGTTGTTTGCAGGTGGCAGGACAAAGGAAATGCAATGTTGAACCCACCTATCCGGGAACCCGCGATCCAAAAAGTTTGTTCAATATGAAATGGGGAAGCGATCAATCAGGCTGGTGATATAAAAGTAAGTGGAAATATGAAGATGTGAATCCGCCAACTCCCGCACCTAGACATTTTCTGAAAGACGAGTAAGTAACCCGAAATGGAAAGTAGAGGGAAAAAAAGAAGGGGGATGGAAATTTTTGGAAGATGGAATTGGTGTAAGAAAACCCCAATTGATGGTCTTAACAGTAACTATGAAGTGCATTAAACATGTGAAGAGGTTCTTCAATCAAGAAATAAATACAACGAGCCATGCTTATAGTTTCCAGGATCTGTTTGTATAAGAGAAGTGTCAAAAAGCTACAAGAAAATCAATTTTGGGATTTGTAAGTAAAGTTATTGTACTGTCAGCTACACCGCAAGTATAACAACGACGAATTTGAATTTTAATGTCCTCTCATTGATATGATAGTTCCATTGGACTTTTCATAGTATATATTCTTTTATTTCAAATTATTCCTAGATATTAATTTTGCTAAGTTCATCAATCAAGGAAAAGTGCTAAAAACGAGATAAAGGGGAATTTGTTTGCTAATTTGTAGATCGCAGAAGTCCGAGTGTTGTTTGCAGGTGGCCGAACAATGGAAACACAATGTTGAATGTGCCTATCCGGTAAATTGTGATCCAAAAAGTTTGTTCAATATGAAATGGGGAAGCGGTCGGTCGAGTTGGTGATATAAAAGTAAGTGGAAATCTGAAGACATGAATCTGCCAACTTCCGCACCTAGACATTTTCTGAAAAACGAGTAAGTAACAAGAAAGGGAAAGTAGAGGGAAAAAAGAAAGGGATGGCAATTTTCGGAAGCAGGAATTGGTGTAAGAAAGCCCCACTGATGGTATTAATAGTAACTATGAAGTGCATTAAACATGTGAACAGGTTCTTCAATCAACAAATAGATACAACGAGCTATGCTTATAGTTTCCAGGATCTGCTTGTATAAGAGAAGCGTCGAAAAGCTACAAGAAAATCAATTTTGGGATGTCTAAGTAAATTTATTGTATTGTCATCTTCACCGCAAATATAAAAACGATGAATTTGAATTTTAATGTCCTCTTGTTGATATGATAGTCCAATTGGACTTCGCATAGTATATATTCTTTTATTTCAAATTATTCTAGGAGATTAATTTTTCTAAGTTCATCGATCAAGGAAAAGTGCTAAAATGAGCCACACACTACATTTGCATCACAGAGCTTATATTAAAGGGCAAAGCATGTCCTCTATAGTCTTTAAGATCATAGAAAAAATGTGAAGATCTTGAATGTATTATTAATTTTCCAGAACGAAGCATAGGACCAAGAACCAACTAAACATTAAATGTATTGAAAGTTGAGACAGAAGGCAATGCATGAACACAAAAGGCCTCAAGCAAGATCCAACAAGGTTCCATAGAGCAGTATGCATCGACCTTTGCATAAAACAATTTGATATATAAAAAAAACACATCGTGGCATTGGTTTTCTCTTACATCTGGTATATGTTTCCACGAGAAAATAACCAGGGCCATGGGATATGAACAAAATTCTTCCAAACACAAGATAGCACAAAACCAATGGAGCTTCACACTATATGCTAGCTATAACCATATCTCAAAATGGGGAACAAGAAAGTTGTCGATTACTACTTTACCATTAAGAAAGATCACTATGGACATTTTCTTCTGATAGTGCCGTGGTCTATCACTACCAGTTTTAACAATGCCAAATTTCCAATATTATTGGAAATTCCTGATGATTCTGTCCAGAGGAGCAAGTTATTTAAACGGTTCAAAGGATGGGCCCGAGTTATTTACAGTTGGATACTTTTTATGGGGTTTTCTCTCATGCTTCCCATTTTCGGATTGAACAATCTTGTGCACGTGTACATCACCAACAACCGCGCCTGCCTATATGAATTCCAGTTCCCGAACTCCCCAATATCTATAGCGAGATCTGAAAATCTCAAACCCATGTTTCAATCCATGCTAAGTCCTTTTTTTTCAATTAGGGCATTGAGAAAATGCCAACACCATACCCTAAATGTATAGTTGGAGACCATTTTTTATTTTATTTAGGCATCCAAAAAAAATGAAGAAATCTTGCCATGGCTATATATTTGGAAAACAATTGTCCAACTTGGGCAACCAAAAAACATGCAGACTCCTCCATCAAAGCCACAACCAACCACCATTTGTTTTTTTTATTTTCACATTGAAACAAATATGCAAAATTCTTACTGGGAGATGCAAAAAAACATCAAAATAACAACATTGATTGCATTTGTAATTAGATTCTCCTTGTTGTTTCAAGCGCACAAGAAGATACAAAATCTCTGGAAAGAGATACTACTACATATGGGTGGATTATTCCATGAAATATTTCCACGTTTCCATTATTTTCATTTTTTTTACAATTGGGTGGGATTTCCGTCGCTATTGCCACGAAAGTTTGTCGCTGTAGTGACAATTATTGCATACTTCAAAAAACATCCGCTAACACACGTGGCTTGCAATGACTAGTTGACTTTTTGCAGGTCAACTCAGGCATTTTCGTCTCTATATCGATTATAGTCAATCTATATATACATGTCTTTAAGAGACTTTGTGACATTTTTTCTATAGTTGCGACACTGTTCATAGATTTTGTTTGAGCTATTTATTTTTCCTGTCACCCACCGGTTGAACAAAGCCAATTCTTGATCTACATAGCTCGGATTTTGAACTTGCGAGGTTAGTATGTTTTTTTATTTATGTACTCATTTAACTTATAAATTTTTGTTCAAAAGAAATTTCATGTAGCTTGTTTTTTCCTTGATAATATATTATATGTGCAGTACCATATTTCAAAATATTTATGTCATTGGTTTTTGGATCTAGTTAGTATATTCTATGGAAATTCATGTGAAATGTCAAGAAAAATATTTTCCGAAGAAGTATTTTAAGAAGAGGGAAAATTACTCCATCAATAAGTCAATTCAAACATTAAAAACAAATGTCATTATCAATCTAGATTGATTTGAGCCTACAATTCCTTATGAAAATTTAATCCTTATTACAAAACCACCAACTCATAACAACTTTACCGGTTGGACTAATGTTTGAAATAGAAAGTGGAAAAAAATCCTCTTAGGTCTAATCCTATCCCTTAGCGATCTTGTTAGCTCTCTAACTTTTGTGTTTCTATGATGTTGTGCCTATATATATTAATGTCATATTTTTAGTTTAGTATTAGGTTAGGTTAGTCATATAACATTGTATTCTTATGTGATGTTGTTTCTCTCAATTTTTTATAATCACACACAATTCTAGATGTAGTGATTAACTCAAGTTTGTAGTTGATGTAACTTTTTTTATACACTATTAATAAGGAATAGATAAAATATAAAAATTTCATGATGAAATCTACAATAACATGATGAAATCTACTAGTTAGACAATGAAAAATAAGAACATGCCAAAGTGTCTTAGAAAATAAAATCGTGACCACTGTAAGTAGCATAGAATTGTGACCATTGTATGTAGCTGCAAATCAACACGTCATAATTTAAACCAACCAAACCCAATTGTGGATGACAAGTGGATGACATTCTTTTTTTAGTGGTGAATTTCAAAGATTGACATTTTGTCTACAAAACAACTTAGAGGCTAGTGTATGGTGTCGAGTGATTCAAGTTTGAGAAATTTTGACCACTTTCGTTAAATGGTGTGTAATTATTTCCCATGGTGATTCAGTACACACTACTCTAAAGTACAAATTGAAGCATATCGATCTTAATAGTTAATCGATAATAAAAAAAAAAGCATGTCAAAATGTCTTAGAAGATATAATTGTGAGGATTGTAGGTCACTGTAAATAAACATATCATAATCAAAAGGAGTAGTTAAAATATCATGAAGGAGTAGCCAAAATATAAAAATTTGATAGCTTATTGTTTGGTATGGTGTAGGTAAGACAATTACTTGTCAGTACAAGGATTTGTCACTATGAATGAAAATGACAGGAATCTTGCTCGGTTAAGAGTGGCATTAGAGGCGAGAGGCGATGGAAAATGTTATTTCCCTTCCAATGATTGCAGGGGATTGCAAAGAAAAAGACTTTTAATAACAATAGCTGAAATACATTGTAGGGAGAAGGGGAACGTCGAAGGGGGTTATGAATATCGTCCCTTGGTAAGAGGATTCAATATTTAATGTATTCTCTGTAATAATCATCATGTCATGAATTTTAGTAATATTTCTTATCGAGATTTTTATATTTTCTATACACACTAACTTTTCTACGTTGTTTTTAAAAATATAGATGATGCCCCAAAAATTTCGACCTCCAGAGAGTTATTTGCCAAGTACTAACATAAATACTCCTTTATAGGGTGATGAACTTCAAGATCAGAATATTGAAGCTGTTGATCAAGTTATTAATGATGATATGGACGGAGATAACGTTAGTGATTCAAATAAATAAGATGAGATACATAGATTGATCCAAGACACATTTGCTCCAATGGATGAGGACAACTAGGATGATAGTCATGATGTTGATCCTCTACTCGAGAAGTCATGTCAACCTCTTTATGAAGGCTCAACAAAAAATCTTCTATATGCTATATTTTTGTTGGTGAACTCGAAGGTTTTGAATGGTTTATCAAACACATGCCTCACACAGATACTAATGTATTTAATTTGTTAATGATTTATGCCTGCATGTTCACAAATACTTAAAAGGTTCAATTTTTTCCTATATTTCTATTGTTTTCTAATTTGTAAATTAGTATGGATGTGATATTGATGATTAATATTGTTTACATTGACTTATTGTTTTGAATTTTGTAGATTGTTAGGTGAATTTCTATTACTAACGTCAAATATTTTGCCATGCACATATTGAGAAATATCTGTGATTATGAAAGAAATTGGAATGGAGTATCATGCTATTGATGCATGTCCTAATGATCATATCATAGACTATGGACAATATGCATTAGAAAATGAATTCCCTCAATGTCAAATAAGTAGATATCGAGCTGATAAAGCATCAAAGAAGGTGCCTCGCAAAGTTCTTCATTATATTCTGATAATTCCACGTTTCCAACTGTTGTTTAGGTGCCAAAGTATAGCACAGTTTATGTGTTTCCATGCAAAGAACAAAAGTCGAGACAATGTTCTTCGAATGCCTGCAGATGGATCTGCATTGAAGTACATCGAAGAAAAGTGGCCAATTTTTAAAGAAGAACCTCATAATGTTAGAATTGCGTTCGCAGCTGATGGTCTCAATCCATTTGGAGAGATTTGTTCTATGTACTCAGTGTGGTCTGTTTTTGTCATAAACAATAACCTTCCTCCTTGGATGTCGATCAAGAGAGAGCATGTAATGTTGGCAATGATTGTTCCAAGTATTTAATTATCTTTTATTTTCTTTAAAGTATGACAAAATATTTCATTTCTTTGTTTCGTGCATGGTAATTATTTCTTTTATACATAACGACATCTAGATAATTATAATTAATCATGCAGTATGTTGAACCAATTAGGTAAGTACCAGGTTAAAGATATGAATGTATGTATTGAGCATCTTATCGATGCGTTGTTGAAGTTATGGGTTGGCGTCACTATGTATGACATCTCTAGACCAATAGGGAAAAAATGATTTCAATTCCATGGAATACTATCATGGACAATTCATGATGCTCCCGGGTTAACACATTTTTGTGGTATATTGTTACTTTCTTTTGTGATTTAATAATATATATATTTATTGAAAATATCATGCATTATTTTAAATTGTAACTCTAATTCGCTACATTAATTCATATATCTTGTAGATATTCAAACAAAGGGTAAATTTGCATGCCCAGATTTTGGTCCCAGGATAAAATCTTATTGTTAAAGGAGTTTAGGAAATGAAGTGTTTGATGAGTATAGGCACTTTCTGCCTAAGAACCATAGTTATCGAACTAGAGACAAAGAAAAAATCAATGGTAAAGAAGAGAATGCAAAAAAACCACGAAGGATGACACCTCACCTATGGAAGTTGGAATATATTAGAAATCGTCAAGGCATGTAAATTATTTATGTATGGCATATTATATAAATATTTGGTTAATTTCATTAGTATTAATTTCATTTTGTTTGATTAATTAGTGTTAATTTCAATTTGTTGATGTTTCATGAATGTCGTTAAGGCACAAATGGGCTTCCAAGAGGAATGAAAAGTTACCCGATGCAATTTAGTAGGTTTCCATACTACGAGCACCTACAAATAGTTCATCTGTTTGATACAATGCATATCGGAAAGAACATAACAAAATTGTTATGACGAATATTAGATGGAAGGACTGACAAAGAGAGAATTGGAAATATTTGTTGTGACATCGATGAAGCTAATCACGCATTGAAAAGTGTTGTTATTAATTCTAATAGTGATGGTCGCGAACAAAATATTAGTCTTCCTTGGTTATTGACAGAGCAATATTGTAAAAGAGGTCATTCGAAAAATTAGGTTTCCGACAGGGTTTTCGTTGAACATAAAAAATATCTTAATGAAAAGAGGTGATTTTGGTGGGGTTAAAACACATGACTGTCATACATTCATTAAGGTAATTAGTAGGTTATAATATATTTCCTTATTGGTATGCATTTTTTGGAAACAAATAATTATTATTTTCTTATGTTCTACCTTTATCTCTCCCAGACGACTTTGATAACAGCATAAAAAAAATTATTTATGTACTTGGCAAATACATGAGGTAAGTAATGTTTTATAAGGAAAATGTACTTCTTATGTTATTTGTAGCAGAACTTATTGACATATTATGTTTTATCTGCAAATTTATGTATGCCTTGATATTATTTTATTGCATCAACATTTGTAGGTGGATTTCATCAAAAGAATTCCATAAAGAAGATATAAGGTATTGAAAGAGAGAAATTCCCCGACTAATGTGTCAAATGCAACAATATCTACCTCCATCATTTTTCAATGCATAAGAACACTACCTCATACACCAAGTTGAGGAGATTGAATTATGTAACCAGTACACACAAGGTCGATGTGGATGGTGGAGAGGCAGTTGAAGTCATTGAAGGCTTTTGTTAGACAAAGAGCACGTCTGAAGGGTTATATGGTTGAGGGATATATGGTATATCAATCCATGGTGTATATTAGTCAATATCTACCTAAATTAG